>JAHTLZ010000120.1:3234367-3303591 GCA_023846285.1 Phrynocephalus versicolor
CCAGTCTTCCGGTCTCATCTTTGAGTGAACCCTTGATAAATTTTTCCAAACCCGTACGCTGGGTTAGGGTTAGGGAGGAAGTACACTTGAATAAACAAAGTGAAAAGTTTATTTTGGGGGAAAAACTTCTAGTTCCAGTCTGGGAAAAACCCTAAAGTAGAGGGAGTACAGGCTCTGAAACTGATTTTTTTCCTCACAATTTCTGAGTGCCTGTCAGGTAGTCTGATGCCAGTGCTCTGGTGTGAAAGTAGGTCTGGTTAAAATCAGAAACTGACGAGGGAAGGTAAAGAAATATGAGGTGGTGGATAAGATACAGTATATATAAAAAGAAAACTGCTGGTTGTGGTTGAAAGGAAGAATTTGCCCAAATTGAGATACACAGTATCTGTTAGAAAGTGAAGCAGCAGGGAATAGAGAGCTGCTGTGAAAATATCTTAACCCTGTATAGTGGGGTTAGGACCTGTGAAAGACTGGAGTGGTTACCCTCAAATAAACTGAAGAGTGTTTGGTGGGGAGGCTTCAGTAGTGGTCTGGAATAAAACCCTGATTTTATGAGGAAAATGTTCAGTGTGTGTAACTGTGTGGGGTACGTGTAAATTTCAGAGTGACTGTGGGATTTATAGCTGCCAGATTCTCTGGTGAAAAGGAGAACAAGTCTAGCTAGATAAATAAACCAAAGGTGCTAAAGAAAATTAAATCTGTTAAACAAAAGAGGAAAATATATATTTGGTTCATAAAGGCTGTGGAATAACAGTGGGAACAGGGCTAAGATATTAAGTCTGAGCAGTTTGCCAGTTGGATATTACATTGTAACTGCCAAAACTGTCAGATCTGGAGGAGTGATAACAAAGTAACCACACGACGGTGAAAACCTAGAAAACCAAGTGAACATAAATTATTGAAACTCGGGAAGAGCAGATTCTTATTACTGTTCAAGAAAATAATTAGGGATGTTGAAAAATGGAGGATGAAACAAGAATATAAATTAAAACAGAAAGAGATGGAAATGAGAGAGAAATAAATGGAAATTAAACAGAGAGAAATGGGTTAATAATAGCAAAAAAAGAATGGAACAGGAAGAAAGGTTGGAACATGAGAGGGTGGCATATTTATTTATTTATTTATTTATGATTAGACTTATACCCCGCCCATCTTCCTGAGGGAACTCTGGGCGGCTTCCAACAAGCAGAATTAACCACTAAGGCTAATACAAGTAAAAATAATAATAATTTGAGTGAAGTAGTAGAAGAGATTCCCTAGTTTTGAAAAGGGGATAACATTGAGGCCTTTTTAGTGTCATTTGAAAGAACCTATGAGGATTTGTCAGTAAGGGATAAAGACCAAATGTCCTACTTACAACCTTTGATTTCGGGGATCTTAGAAAAAATATTATGCACAAATTGATAGTGAGAGTGCTAAGGACTATCAACATTTTAAATCTCTGGTTTTCACAAGAATTGGGATATCATCTGAACAGTTGAGAAGAAAATTCAGGTCTCTGAATAAAACTGCACAGGAAACATATGCACAGTTAGCATATAGATTAACAGACTTGTCCAAATGGTTAAACAGTGAAAAAGTAATGACCGTGGAAGAGATTAAACAGGTGTTTGGGCTTGAAAAGTTTTATAATTTGTTATACCCCAATCTTAGGTTCTTAGTTCATGATAGCAAATCCAAAACAGTACTCGAGGCAGATAAAATTGCTGATGAAATTAGTGTACTAAGAGAGTCAAAATTTTCAGAAGTAAGATTTAGAGATGGGGAGTATAAGAAGAAACAAGGACAGTGTGGTTACAAATCCTTTAAGCAATCCTAGGCTAAAGGAGGGCCAGTGAAAATGCCTGAGGCCCAGCCTTCAAAGTTTGAAGGAGCAGAATGAAAACCCAATAAAGGGAGTGATGGCAATTAAAAACAAGTCTGTTTTGAATGTCCTCAGGAGGGTCACATCAGGATATATTGCCAGAAGTTTAAAAACAGACAAAACAATAATGAGAAAAAGGCATTTTATATTCAGAAAGATCAAGAGGAAAACTCAGAAACCAAGATAGAAATAAACCCAGAAGCTGAGGAGAAAAGGATGGAAAATTCAGAGTTGTCTAATGCCTAAAGCTGAAGTGGACCACTGTTATGTAATTAGCCTAGATAATAGGTTATTATCAAAATCTGGAGAACTAGTGACTATAAATGGAAAAGCTTATATGGGGTTGATTGATACAGGATCAAGTGTAACTCTCAAACACCCTGATATAGTGAGGCCTGAGGACATCCTACCAGAGAGAAAAATTAAAGGAATTGGAGCTCTGAAAGTTGGATTACCCATGGCAAAAGTTTGCAAACATGTTAGATGTCAAGCCCCACACACAGATCACACACACAAGCAGAGTTCAGTTCTTTGCCAAGATCTTTAGAGGAAAGCCAGGAAAGTTCGTGTCCTTTGCTAACAATCAAGTGCCAGATAAATAACAGAATCCAACTCCCAGCAATTACCAGTCCAAGTCAAAACCAGAATATCTCATGGAAACCAGATGTCAAACCCAAGGGAACAGATCAAGCCGTTGTCCAGGAAGCCAGTCTGAAATCAGGAAACAGAGCCAAGCTCACAGACAGGAACGTGGTTGCAAGTTCAAATGACGTGTTGCTCCCACAGAGAGCTCAAGCTTTATCCCAAAACAGGGAACACACCCTTACTTCTGGAAAGGCTTCTGCTAGTACTCAGAGCTTCCCAACCTGATTCCCCATCTAGCATCAAAGACCCTTTCCCTAGCTCTCCTGGTAGCACGTCTTTGCAGAATCCTGCTCATGGCCCTTCTAGGAGGAGGAGATATGTTTTCAGCTGAGTCATCAGACCCAGCTGCCTGCTGAGTTGAGCTGCAAGGCTCCTTCAGCAGCTCTTCATCATTTAACCCCTCAGAGTCAGGTTCTGTGACAGGCAGGGTCCTGGCATTAGACATTGGGAAGGAACATGGGATGTAGAAGTCTTGGATTAAATTCCTAGTGTGTGTGTTGAATTTAAAATGAGTTTAAGACCAATTTCAGCTAGGCTAGTCCTGCTGAGTTCTGCTGGACCCCAGAGACCCAATGAAGAATCCAACAGGAGAGAGATCCCAAAGAAAATACTGCGTTTATTAGGCGGACACAAGCTGAAGACAGAGCTAAGATGTCCGGCCCCAAGGACAAAGAAAACCACATTTTTATTAGTTCCCCCTCTTCCCTACCCTGAGTGGCGCCTCCCAGGGGTGGGCAAGGGGCCAGTTTTCCAGATGGTCCAATCGGTGTTGTCCAGGGGGCTGTCCGGAGGCATTCCTGGGCGGTCAGGGGGTGTCCCTGGCAAGCTGGAACCGGATACCTGCCCAGGTGTCCCTTAAGCCAATCTGTCCTTGAATTGGGCCATCAGGGTGTGACAATGAAAAGGGGAACCAATGTATTGTCCTTGCGTCCAGGTAAACTTGGGAAATTGAAAAGTCAATAGAAGGTTGGGGAAGGTCAACATAGAAGTCAATGGGGGAGCCGGAAAGCTGATGAGATAAGCCTGGGGCTGGTAGACAGTCCTCGGTGAGTGTTGAAGGAAAACAATAGAGCCCCAGGCTGTGGCTTAATCCAGAAAACAGCTGCAGAAGGCAATGTGTTGGAATTTTGATGAATGGTGCCTTGCTTCTGGAAGATGCGACTTGCCTTGTGGAATCGCCATGATGTCTTTCTTCTTGTGCCATAACCCCCTTGTCCCAGTTCGCAGGTATAGAAGCCATTTAGGTAGAGTAGGAACAAGTTCAAAGCACACCCAGGGAAGAGGGGTGGGACGAAAGAGAAAGAGAAGAGAGGGAGAGAGAGAAAAGAAAGAGAGAGGGGAGAGAGAGAGAGAGAGAGAGAGAGAGAGAGAGGAAAGATGGGGAGAGCCCCCTTGGGTCAAGGGTTTTGGGTCCACTTAGGCAGAGGCAGGAGAAACAAGTCTCTGAGGGTAAGGAGGTCCCTGGTTCTTAAGAATGATTGTTCAGAATCATTCCCTTGCAAGCCCAGAGCATGAAGGAAATAATTAATCAGTCCAGGAAGAATCTCTTGAACTGTATCCCTGGCTAAGTTTGCAGGGTTGGGGAATAATGGAAGAAAGGGTCAGGAAGGGGTTAATCAATTTACTAGTGAGGGGTCTTCCTATTCTTCAGTGGGAACCCCTGGAACCAGGGGAAACAGATTTCCAGGGGTTTTTGCAAGAAGGGGAAGCCCTGTCCGGCTGGCTCTGAAGCATGGGCCGGTCTACTGCAATAGAAAGACACAGCCAAGCAGGGAAAAAGTGGAAGGGGAACCAGGCTACTGTCACAGAAGTGAATGGCCGGGAGAAGGTATGATTTCTCTGTAACTGCAGCTCGGGTAGAAGGCAGTGACCTGAGTCGCTGCCCTGTAGCTACCTTACCCGAGCCTCTGGAACTAAGAGTCGGGTAGGGGGAGTGGATTTGTACTGCTGGCGCTGTTGGAGGTTTAGCCGCCTCTGTGGAACCCTGAACGGCTGGAGTTTTCGAATTTTCTGGGGAGTGGCTCTGGTTCTTTTTGGTTGGGGTGGTCTACTTAGTCAATTCAACGTAATCGGGTCCCCCGCCGTGCGCCCCCTTCCGGCCATAATTAACAAGACATTGATTGATGGCAGGGGCGCTGATTGGTTAAGACGCGCAGACGGGTTTATCTCCCCCCCTGCTGGTTTATGGAGTCTCCGCAGAAATGAACTGCTGTGGCTATCTAGATACAATGTAAACTAACAAATTAGGTGCAAATTGAAGCTTTCTGCTTGCCAAGCTCCTGCTCGCAAGGCCTCTCAGCCGGCAAAAGCAGCGGGTTTTGTATTCTTCCCAATATCTCAGGAACGGAGTAGAATTTTGGGACCGGGTAAAGAGTGTTGTGCTTGTGACGGTGTGGGGCGTATTTGGGCAGTTCCAATGGGTCTCGGAACCACTCCAATTATTATTTATTAAAATTTATTTTTCCATCATAGCTCTTCATGTGTTTGATTAGGATAGATATCGTAGAACATGTACAGAGTGTTTTTGCATTTACAAGGTCTAAGATTATCCAAAAAAGATGACAACACTGAAAACGGAAATGTTAAGGTAAAATTTCACCAGAACATATTGAAACTGAGAATGAGTAGGCAGTAGTGACAGTTGGAGAATTTGGCAGTTTAACCAACATTCCGGATGGGCTAGGGTCATCCTTTGCAGTAGAGCACATCCAGGATGCCAGTTTAAATGAATGTTTTGAAGCAGTGGGGAAAGATAAAGCACTGTTAAGTCTTGAATGTCCTGAAAAATTTATACAAGAAAATTAACTGTTATATAGAACAGCCTTATCATTGCCAAATGTTAATGTTATAGCATACATTGGATTTTGCAACTAAAAATATGGAAAGGGCACAACAGGAACAACAAGTTTAGTATGATAAAAAAGCCTGAGACAGAACGTTTGCACCTGGACGACAAGTGCTTATGTTAAAACCAATTAAAGGGAATAAAATGCAACTAACATTGTTAGGACCTTTCACCATAGTGTCTAAGGTGAACAATGTTAATTATATGATTCAAGAAACTGATGGAGGAACCAGATTTGTTCATGTAAATGTATTAAAACCATATTTTAAAAATGAAGAAGCAAAGTCCATGCTATATGCAATGAAAAAGTTTAAGGATGAAGTTCCTGAATTAATATATTGGGAAAGGAGGAAGGAAGATGACTATAATCCCGAAGAAGTGAAATATGGTCCTACCTTGACAAAGAGACAAAAGACAGAAATGCAAGAACTTTTAAACAAGTATAAGACTTTGTTTACATCTAATACAGGAAGAATTAAGGGGGTGAAGCATAAGATAAACACAGGAAATGCTGCTCCTATAGCTGTGACTCCTTATAGAGTTACCGGGATGTATATAGATATACATCAAAGCTGAAATAGGATATGTTACAAGTGGGACTAATTGTACCATCAAAACATTGTTGGGCAGCTCCCATTGTTTTGGTAGATAAGCCTGATGGAACTGTGAGATTTTGCGTGGATTATCGTAAATTGAACAATGTCACAAAACCAGATGCATACTCCAAGCCAAGGTCAGACAATTTGATTAAAACTGTAGGAAGATGTAGTTTCAACAGCAGCCTTGATCTAAGCCGGGGATATTAGCAAATTGAAATGGACCCTAACGATCAAGAGAAGACAGCCTTTTGTAGTCCCATAGGGTTATTTGAATTCTGTGTCATGGGTTTTGGCTTAAGGAATGCACCAGCTACATTTCAACATTTAATAGACTAAATGCTTCATGGTCTATCCAAACTTACAGTGACCTATTTAGATGACATTGCTATATTCATTTCCGCATGAGAAGAACACATACAGCATGCCGAGATCATGCTCCAGAGACTTAAAGATGCTGGAGTGACCATCAAAGCCTTGAAATGCCAAATTGGAAATACAGAAATAAAGTATTTGGGAAATGTCATAGGAGGAGGAGGAGTGAAACTGTTGCAGACAAAGATTGAAGCAACTGACCAATGGCCCCGACCTATGTTAAAGAAGAAAGTAAGGTTGTTCTTGGGACTTGCTGGCTATTATAGAAGATTCATCTCACACTTCACCACCATAGCAGTGCCTTTAACAGAACTTACCAAGAAGAAGCATCTGAATGTGTTGCAGTGGTTGCCTGAGTGTCAAGCAGAATTCAACAGCTTGAAGAAAGCCTTAACATTGAAGCCTGTTTTGTTGGCACCTGATTTCTACAAGGGCTTTTGGGTCTATGCTGATGCTTCATGCACAGGACTGGGTGCAGTACTTTGCCAGGAAGAAGAACAAGGGACATTACAACCCATGATGTTCATCAGCCAGAAATTTCAACTGCGAGAGTGTCATCTGTTCACAATTGAAAACCATATTTATGGGGGAGAAAATTTATATTATGCACTGATCATTCCCTACTATTGTAGCTGAACAGCATGAAAGCAAATAATAATAAACTTTTATGTTGGGCTTTATTGATTATAACTTTGAACTCAGGTCTGTAAAATGTGTCCAGAGATTAATTTTAAGTAAGCAAACTGGTTAAAAATTACCTCTCTTTAAATTAATTTGATAAGGGGGGGGAGATATTGTGATGGAGCCTTAAAAATGAGGTCATGAATATTCAAAATGTGTGGCCAATCACTGAGTTTGTTGCCGTCGTGGTGCTATATATAAGGAGATGACTATTAAACTGCCAGACAGTTGGGGACTGGATAGGGACTGGATACGGTATGGTTAGGCAATTGTTTAAGTAACAGCTACATAAGAACATGAATGCATAATTGTTGGTTAAGCAACAGCTAAAGAACAATGCAAACCTCAACTCAGTAACACAAATTAATGATTCATGTATGTTGTAAAGAAAATAAACCACAAAGTTACTTTAAAAGTTAACAAATGTGTCAGTTCCTGTTTATCCATAAGAATAAGACCTAAGGTATTAATAGCTGTTGGCAGCAAAGATACACAAGGTTACAACACTTCTTAAATGTGCAGCCAGAGCATGAAAGCCCCAGTTTGTCACAATCTCCTCCAATTTGCTTGGTCAAGAAGCTACTTGAGCCTCTTTTGTTTACTTCATGTCTTTCAGATTGTGTGCTTGTGAGAAAGGAGTATATCTTGGCTCCTTTTTGCTTACAGAGTGTGGTAAAATGTAGTAAATAAATACTTTTGGAAGATCTGTGACAAAAAGGCACACGTTTGGTAGTCATGCCCAAAGACAATCCAATACTTGGCTAGAATCCTGGTTGTATCAAGTCCATTACATGGGACATCATCCTCTTGAACATATTCATCACTTTTAAAGGTGAATGAAAAAGAATATTCCAAATGCATAATATGAATACACTGTACATTTTTAATTTGTCCCAAGTTCTGCCATTCTGTACATTGTTGCAAGGTTGTTTATTTCTTCCCAGTACTGTAGATGATATAGAATTCAGTGAATATTAGTTGCAATACAGGACTGTAGCTTATCAATATTGTGATCCTCTTTCTCCTTGCTGATGTATACCTCCTCACTATTCAGCATTTCCCAGGATGAAATATGTATCAGGCAATGTGCTGCAGCTTTTACATGGACACGTGTGGCTTTGCTTGCTTTCTAAAGTTTTCTCCATATACTGTACATTAATTAATGCTTTCTGATTGTACCACAGCAGTTGGCCTGGACAGTTTGATGCATTTTGGAAACACAGCAACCCCCCACCTATCTAGGGGGTTAGGGACCCACCTGACCTGTGATGACTGAAAATCCACGATATGCAGATGGGGGTTGGGTGGGGCCTGGGGGCGGTGGGGGATCTGATCTCCCATCGCCACCCGCCCGTGCCTCCCCAAGACATCTTGGAGCAGCGTCTGCCGGCGGCTTTTGGGGATCTGACCTCCTGCCGCCCACCCGCACCGCCCTGAGACTTCTCAGAGCAGCACGGCGTTGCGGGATCTGACCTCTCACCGTCGCCCGCCCATGCCACCCCGAGACTTATCGGAGCAGCGTGTGCCTGTGGCATTGGGGGATCTGACCTCCCGCCACCACCCACCCGCACTGCCCCGAGACTTCTTGGAGCAGCGTGCACCTGTGGCGTTGGGGGATCTTCTCCGGAGGGGGAGGGAGCAGCGTCCAGGGCTGTCTCCATTGAAATGCATTGGCTCAATGCATTTCAATGGAGAAATTTTCCCCCTTGGAATGCATTGGCTCAATGCATTTCAATGGAGAACTTTTCCCCCATTGGAATACATTGACTCAATGCATTCCAGTGGGGAATAACTTCTCCATTGAAATGCATTGAACCAATACATTTCAAAGGAGATTGTGGGGCAGCACTGGCCCCAAGCCAGCGCCAAGCACCTGATTGGCACTGTCGGGGGGGAGGAATGGCGCCTGCAGCAAGGGCAGTGGTGCCTTTGCATTGGCTGCTGGAAGGCTTTTTAAAAGTCTTCCAGCAGCCCGGGAAGTAGCGGTGACATGCTCCAATTGATTGGTTAAGCAAAGGACATGTAAGAAGCACACGCAGCCTCAAATGTCTCTACACCAATGCACAGAGCATGGGGAACAAACAAGAGAAGCTGGAACTCCTAATACAGCAAAATAAATATGACATAATTGGCACCACTGAAACATGGTGGGGTGAGACGTATGATTGGAATGTAGTCATTGGTGGGTATAACTTGTTTCAAAGGAACAGGCTGAGTAAGAAAGGAGGAGGTGTAGCTTTATATATTAAGGACATTTACACTCCTGAAGTGATACAAGATAAACAGCAGGGGAAGCATGTTGAGAGTATTTGGGTTAAAATCAGGGGTGAAAAAACTAGGAGGGATGTCACTGTGGGAGTATATTATAGACCCCCAAGCCAGCCAGAGGAGTGGGATGATGCCTTCTGTGAGCAGATGGTCACACAGTCAAAAGGGAGAGATGTAGTAGTAATGGGGGATTTTAACTATCCTGATATATGCTGGCAGTCCTACTCAGCTAGGAATGCAAGGTCTAACAAATTCCTTACTGCCCTTGCAGACAATTTCAGGGTCCAGAAGGTAGAGGAGGCAACCAGAGGCAAAACCATTTTAGATCTGGTCTTAACCAATAAGGAGGATCTTGTAAATGGGGTCGAAGTGGTGGGATCATTAGGTAAAAGTGACCATGCCCTCTTGGAATTTGTTATACAGTTGGAAGGGGAAGCTAAGCATAGTCTGACAAGAATCCTGGACTTTAAGAAAGCCAATTTTTGTAAACTTAGGGAATTATTGGCTGTGATTCCATGGACCAACACACTGAAAGAGAAGGGAGTCCAAGATGGATGGGAGTTCCTTAAAGGCGAGATATTAAAGGCACAATTTAAAACTGTTCCAACAAGAAGAAAAAATGGGAGAGGTCTAAAGAAACCACAGTGGTTTACTAAAGAACTTTCAATTCAGCTAACTATAAAGAATAGAGATGGGCACGACTCAGGAAAAAAACTTCATTTTCGTTTTCGTTTTCAGCAAGGGTCCGTTTCGTTTCGGTTCCGTTTTCATGAAAAATCGAAAAAAATTAGTCGTTTCATTTTTCGTTTTTTCGTTTTCGTTATACTGGTTTTTTTGGGGGGGTAGCGGGCTCCTGGAGGCACCTCTGTGGGGTGGGTGCCTCCGCCGGCCCGCTATAAAGGGAGAGAGGGCTCCTGGAGGCACCCGTGGGTGCCTCCTATCCTCACCCAGTAGGAAGGGACAGCAGCAGCAGGCTCCAAGAGACCCCTCAACATGGGGGTCTCCCATCCTCACCTGCTGCTGCTGCAAAATGGCATGCACAACCATATGGTTATGCATACCATTTGCAGGCAGTGAGACCTGCTCAAGTACCTGATACCCTGGTACGAGCGTGTCGCACCTGCCATGTCCCACAAAGAAGGGAATCGTACTTGCGTGTGTAGTGCAATGCAAGTAGATCTGGCTATGGGCTAAGGTGGCTTTAGTCCAAGGGCTAGGGTTAGGCTAATGACGGGTAAGGTTAGGGTGGGCTAGTGGGTTGCACCTCTGGGTGCCTCTCTGACCCACTAAGAAGACAGTCTGTGACGTATGGGTAAGGAGTCAAGGATTAGGGTTAGCGGGTTAGGGGGCTAGGGCAAGTTTTAGGGGGCTTTTTGGCACATCCCAGAAGTCTCCGTGGCCAAGTGGCCATGCGATTCGTGAGATGGCTCCAAAAATTTGCATGGTCGTCCCCTCCCACATGGCTGGCCAGGCCACTGGGCCAGCCCATCATTGCACACTGCGCAGGTGTAAAAAAAATAAAAAATAATAAAATCAATGGAGGACACAGGAGGAGAGGAGAGACATTTTGTTGCAAGAAAAAAACCACTGCTACTGTGAAAAATCTGGCAGTTTATAAATTTCCGCGTGTTTCTGTTGTGCTTGTGTGTTTTTGGACCACGATTTCAAAAACAATATTGCGTTCGCCGCCCCATTTTCGATCCCCCGCCCGCACCGCATGGCATGGCAACGAGGCAACTCGAGTCCGGCTGCCCAGGACGGGGGGAGGCGGGACCCCCCTCCAGACCAGAAACCCCCCCTCCGGTAGGTGCCCTACTGATAGTGAGTGCCCTGAGGCACAGCAGGCATTTTCCGCCTGCTTTTTGGCCCGGGAATGGGTGGGGGGAGAGTTTAAAAGTTTTTTCCTGCACCGTCCGTGCCGCTTGAGCCGGCGGCGAGACTGGTGCCGTGCGGGAATGGGTGGGGGGAGAGTTTAAAAGTTTTTTCCTGCGCCGTCCGTGCCGCTTGAGCCGGCGGCGAGACTGGTGCCGTGCGGGAATGGGTGGGGGGAGAGTTTAAAAGTTTTTTCCTGCGCCGTCCGTGCCGCTTGAGCCGGCGGCGAGACTGGTGCCGTGCGGGAATGGGTGGGGGGAGAGTTTAAAAGTTTTTTCCTGTGCCGTCCGTGCCGTGCGGCTTGTTGCTTTGCTGCTGCTGCGAGCCTGCGGCGAGTCCCACCAGAGCAGCCCAGGACGGAGGAGGGGGGGAGGCCGGGCGGGGACCTCCAGAAACCACCCCTCTGGTAGGTGCCCTGAGGCACGGCAGGCATATTTCCGCCTGCTTTTTGGCCGGGAACCGGGTTTTTTAACTTTTAAAAACTTTTTTTCTGTGCCGCTTGGCATCGCGCGCGATCGCGCGATGCAAGTAACGAGCACAACAAATCTGACCAAATTGTTCGTTCGTCAGTTCGAGCTCGAAGTCTGGCGTAGAGTAACGGAACCGAGTAACGGAAACGGAAACGGAAATACCGCTAAGTCGTGCCCATCTCTAATAAAGAAAAACAAGTACAAGGAATGGAAAAATGGGAAATGCACCAAAGAGGAATATAAACAAACAGCTAATATATGCAGGGGGGTGGTAAAAAAAGCTAAAGCGCAAAACGAACTTAGACTTGCCAGGAAGATTAAAGATAGTAAAAAGGGTTTCTTTAGTTATGTCTGCAGCAAAAGGAAAAATAAGGAAATGATAAGCTCTCTGCGTGGCAATGATAACCAGTTACTAACAGGAGACAAGGAAAAGGCAGAACTACTCAACACCTTTTTTGCCTCTGTTTTCTCCAAAAAGGAAGAAAGAGATCTGCTGGGACAAAGAGTAGATGAGGTAGGATGGGAATTGCAACATAGAATAGGTAGGGAGGTAGTACAGGAACATCTGGAAACATTAAATGAATTTAAGTCTCCTGGGCCAGATGAATTACACCCAAGGATATTAAAAGAACTGGCAGAAATAATTTCAGAACCATTGGCAATAATCTTTGGGAAGTACTGGAAGACAGGAGAAGTCCCCATCGATTGGAGGAGGGCTAATGTTGTCCCCATCTTCAAAAAGGGGGAAAAAGAGGACCCAGATAATTACCACCCAGTCAGCTTGACTTCAATTCCCGGAAAGACCCTAGAGCAGATTATTAAGCAGTCAGTCTGCAGTTATCTAACAAACAATGCTGTCATTACAAGAAGTCAACACGGGTTTCTTAAAAACAAGTCATGCCAGACTAATTTGATCTCTTTCTTTGATAGAATTACAGGCCTGGTGGATGAGGGGAATGCTGTGGATATTGCTTATCTGGACTTTAGCAAGGCCTTTGATAAGGTTCCCCATGGTATTCTTGCTAAGAAGTTAGTAGGAAGTGGGATAGATAGTGCTACTGTTAGGTGGATTTGTAATTGGTTGACTGATCACACCCAAAGGGTGATCATAAATGGCCTCTCATCAGCTTGGAGAGAGATGACCAGTGGGGTGTCCCAGGGTTCTGTTCTGGGTCCAGTGATGTTCAATATCTTTATTAATGACTTGGAGGTAGGAATAGAGAGTATGCTAATTAAATTTGCAGATGATACCAAATTGGAAGGGGTTGCTAATTCCCCAGAGGATCGGATGAAAATCCAAAAGGACCTTGACAGATTAGAATGCTGGGCCAAAGCTAATGGAATGGATTTCAACAGAGGGAAATGTAGGCTGCTACATCTAGGTAAAAAGAATGAATTGCACAGATATAAGATGGGGGACACTTGGCTGGAGAATAGTACCTGTGAAAGGGATCTCAGAGTCTTGGTGGACCACAAATTGAACATGAGTCAGCAGTGTGATGCGGCGGCCAGGAAAGCCAATGAGATTCTTGGTTGCATCAACAGAACCATAGTGTCTCGGTCAACGGAAGTGATAGTGCCACTCTATTCTGCTCTGGTCAGACCCCATCTGGAGTACTGTGTCCAGTTCTGTGCACCTCAGTTTAAAAAGGATGTTGACAACCTCGAGCGGGTGCAGAGGAGGGCGACCAGAATGGTTGAGGATCTGGAGGAAATGTCTTATGAGGAATGGCTTAGGGAACTGGGAATGTTTAGCCTTTCAAAAAGAAGATTGAGAGGGGATATGATAGCTATGTTTAAATATTTGAAAGGATGTCATACTGAAGAGGGACCAGATTTGTTTTCCATGGCTTCAGAGACTAGGACTCGGGGCAATGGTTTCAAACTACAGGAAAAGAGATTCCATTTGAACATTAGGAAGAACTTCATGACAGTTAGAGCTGTTCGGCAGTGGAATATGCTGCCACGTAGGGTGGTGGAGTCTCCTTCTTTGGTGGTTTTTAAGCAGAGGCTTCATGGCCATCTGTCGGAAATATTGTGAAGGGGTTCCTGCATGGCAGGGGGTTGGACTAGATGGTCCATGAGGTCTCTTCCAACTCTATGATTCTATGATTCTATGGTGCTGGGGTGGGGAAATACCCCAGCACTAATCAGCTGGAGCCCCAGCATGTACTCTGGTCCTGCAATATAGTGGGACCTCAGTACATTAACTGCAAAATGGCGGGGGGTTACTGTACTCTTGTCCAGTGGCCAGGATGGCAGGGGCTCTTCATTCAAATGTCTGTGGAGGGGTAGATTTGCTCCAAGGTACCCCCAAAAGAGGTCCACAGCTTTCAATGTCACCTTTAAAGGTTGGAATAAGTCTTGGAACAAATCAACAGCCCTCCTGACGCTGGAGCCAGCAGCTTCCATTTACAGGGGTCTTGTAAATATACACAGCATTTCGATACTGTCTCCTAGCTTGTGAAATTATGTTTATGGGATTTGCTTGGCAGGTGGATGAGTCTTTTATGTACACTTCCATAATCATAATATTATGGGCTGCTAGAGAATTATTATGGTTACAAATACGCAACAATATAATTAGCTGCATCAGTTCTTTAAGCTGGTGGTTATCAAAGGCAAACAATCTCAACCATACCTGGACTGCTCACAATCGCTTGGCTACAGTGGGATTTTAGGAACCAAACTGTGCACAGCGCTTCAGGAAATATTTCCTGAAAGATTTTAGATTATGTCTCCACATGCTGTTGAGGAGGCGGATCACACTAAGAGCATGTAGGGACATAATATAAGTTTAATACAGATAAAACACAAAGCCAGACTTTGGCAGGAGTTTTCACTTTTGTTCTGTTCAGATTAATTCACTTATAGCTTTAAAAATTCTTCATGCTTAATTGCTGTGAATAGGCCAATCTGAGAGGGAAAATGCAGAGAATCCTTCAAAAGAATACCTTTGGAAAATATTTTTTTAAATGAATGGTAGCATTTGTTCTGCAGTTTCCAATACTTCTTAAAATAGTTTTAAAAGTACTGCATCTTTGCAAGTTAGAAATAAAATCTTAGTTACACAGTCCTGAAGTTCACCATACTGCTCATCCACAAGGAGCATTTCTTTGGTTCTAAAACTTCTAATCCATTCACTTCCCTATGAAGTAGGAAACTCGGATATCACATGTTTCTTTTTAAATTAGGTAAGTGCCATAATGCAGTAGGACACAAGCAGTAGGTTGTTTCTAAAGAGGGAAAGTAAATTTTGAGAAGAGGGTGAAACAAGACAAAGAGGAACAGAAAAAAATGTACAGGAAATAGAAAAATGGGGGATGCACCAAAGATGAATATAAGCAAACAACCAGTATATGCAAGGGGATGGTGAAAAAAAAAAGCTAAAGCACAGAATAAACTTAGACTTGCCAGAGTGATTAAAGATAATAAAAAGATTTTTTTAGTTATGTCTACAACAAAAGAAAAAATAAGGAAATGATAGCATCTCTGTGTGGCAATGATAGCCAGTTACTAACAGGATACAGGCCAGTTCCACGCCGGCTCATCCTGTGCCGGGACTACTTTGTCGTCGTCCCCCACGAAACAGTGTGGTACCCGCTATTGCCAAGTATCACAACACATGTGAGGGGGTGGGGGGAGGTTCCTTTTTAACAGGGCCTTGCCACCCACACAGCCTCTTTAGTAATTTTGATTAGGTGATTATTGATCACTGCTGAGATTAATTAATTAGATTAAGTGACTACTGAATTTTTTGACTCTGCTGCTACTGAATTTTTGGTTCCAAGATGGCGGCGCATTCACACGCTGCGGCTCTGAGCTCCCAAGATTGGTGTGTTTTGTTTGGAATAATGTGTGTGTAGCTGTGTGTGCACAACATGGTGCAAGGAGCAGAATTCACCTACTCACGCAGAGAGCTGTTAAACATCGGGCTCACAAGAAAATTGAAAGTAACAACAGAGTTTCAGCAGGCTCATAGCATACCGAACTGCATAGCGAGGCTTCCAGGATCTCCATGGATTGTCGCCGGGAGGGGGAGTTGCCAGCAGAAGTGGAAGAGAAAGCAACGAAAACAAAAGCGGGGCTGTAGAACTGGTCTGTTAACTCGTCTCCATAAGCAGCCTCATAGACCAGCACTGCCAAGCATCTTCTTGAGCAACGCCAGATCCCTCGTCTATAAAATTGATGATTTGGAGTTGCAGATGACAGCAAGCAAGATCCTACGTGAGAGTTGTGTGATCGTTGTCACGGAGAGTTGGTTAAATTCAGCTGTTTCTAATCAGGCCCTGCAGCTGGGGAACCGAGTTCTTTTTTGTTCAGACAGAAACAGCAACTCTGCTTGGTGTGTCAATAGCAGAGTAGCTTAGACGTATTGTTCCCCAGATGTGGAATTGATGACAGTCACATGTATGCCATTTTATCTGCCTAGAGAAATCTCTGTGACAATTCTAATAGCTGTATATGTTTGCCAATGTCAGCGAGGCACTCTCCAAGCTATATGCCATCATTTCTAAGCAGTAGCAAACCCATCCACAGGGTGCTTTTGTCATGGCTGGGGACTTCAATCGAGCCTGTTTAAGAACTGTTTTCCCTAAGTTTGAACAGTACGTGAAACTCCACACCAGAGGGAAGAACATATTGGATCATGTGTACTCCAGTCTGAAACAGGCATACAGGGCAATCCCTCTTCCCCATCTGGACACATCTGATCATTCTTCACTTCTTCTATGCCTGAAGTACATCCCTCTCAGGGAAAGAACCCAGCCAATTATTAAAATGGTTAAAATATGGCCAGAGGGTGCTCTTAGTCAGCTCCAGGACTGTTTTGAAACAACTGATTGGAGTGTATTTGAAGACCAAGACCTACATGGATACACTGATGCTGTACTTTCTTATATCAAAGTGTGTACTGACAATGTAACATCGGATAAACGCATCAGAGTCTATGGG
Source organism: Phrynocephalus versicolor (assembly GCA_023846285.1). Taxonomy (NCBI): domain Eukaryota; kingdom Metazoa; phylum Chordata; class Lepidosauria; order Squamata; family Agamidae; genus Phrynocephalus; species Phrynocephalus versicolor. Next base: position 3,250,937 of record JAHTLZ010000120.1, read on the forward strand.
AATTGTAAACCCTGGATGACTGCTGAGGTAAGGTCACTTCTGAGAGCCCGGAACTCTGCCTTCAAGGCAGGGGACATGGATACATATAGAGAGGCTAGGGCTAATCTTAGAAGAGGTATAAAGGCAGCAAAACAAAAATATAAACATAAGGTGGAGAACTACTTAGCTGATAACAACACAAAGGGAGGATGGTAAGGACTGCAGCATTTAACCAACTATAAGGGCAAGATGAGGAACATGGCTGAGCCTGATACCTCACTGGCAGAGGAGCTGAATATCTTCTTTGCTCGCTATGAGGTTAAAAGACCAGGCCCCATAGTACCTGCTTGCCAATCTTCAAATTCCCAGCCACTCATTTTATATGAACATCAAGTGAAGCTGCATTGAGGGCTGTGAATCCCAGTAAAGCTGCAGGCCCAGACGGGGTCCTGGGGATAGTGGTAAAAAATTGTGCCGATCAATTAGCAGGGATCCTGACAAGAATTTTTAACATCTCCCTGCAAACGGCTTGTGTTCCATCATGTTTGAAAGCAGCTACCATTGTCCCAGTCCCAAAGAAAACAGCAGTTAATTGCCTAAATGACTACAGACCTATTGCATTAACGTCTGTAGTGATGAAATGCTTTGAAAGATTGGTTCTCCAATACCTTAAAACATGCTTTCCACCAGACTTTAATACACATCAGTTTGCCTATAGGAGAAATAGATCAACAGATGATGCCATAGCTACTGCCTTACACCTTGCAGTGAGTCATCTGGAGAAACCTGGAAATTATGTTAGGATGCTTTTCATTGATTACAGTTCAGCTTTTAACACAACCCTACCAAGCATTCTTATTAAAAAGCTGGCTGATTTGGACCTTTCTTCTACCATCTGTGATTGGATCAAGGACTTTCTAAGGGACCGCTCACAAACAGTGAGGGTTGGGCCTTTTACATCTACTTCCCTGAAGCTTAGCACCGGCTCCCCACAGGGCTGTGTGCTTAGTCCCTTCCTGTATTCACTGGACACATATGATTGTGTATCATCTGATCCATCTACTGTGATTATTAAGTTCGCAGACAATACCACCATAATGGGTCTTATTACAGGGGGAGATGATTCAGCGTACAGGAATGAGGTCCAAAAATTATCCACATGGTGCCTAGAAAACAACTTGCATCTAAATATTACCAAGACAAAGGAGATGGTGCTGGACTTCCGGAGGAAGAGAGAGGAACCAGCCCCATTGTACATCCAGGGGGGCTGTATGGGGAGAGTTTCTTCCTTTAAATTTCTGGGAGTTTACCTCAGTGAAGATCTCTCCTGGGGAATTAATACAACCAAAGTAGTCAGGAAGGCCCAGCAGAGACTGCATTTCCTCAGGGTCTTGCATAAGAACAAAGTGAAGCAACAACTGACGATCTCCTTTTACCGGTCCACAATTGAAAGCATCCTCACATATTGCATTACCTTTTGGTATGCTGGATTGACAGCTGCTGACAGGAAGACACTACAGAGGGTGGTAAGTATATCACGGGCTGTCCCCTGAGTGCACTGGACGACATCACTAGGGATCGTTGCCTCAGGAGGGTTGGAAAAATTCTTAAGGATGACTCTCACCCCGGTAAGCACCTCTTTACCTGGTTTCCATCAGGCAGAAGATATCGTAGTATAGCCTGCCGTACCAACAGACTGAAGAACAGTTTTTATCCATGGGCTGTCAGACTGCTGAATGGGAAATAATCCCAGGACAAGTATAGAAGAACTGACCTGTGGAATGGCACATTCTGTGTCAAGTACACAGGGTGCAATAAGACTGAGTGGTTGCCAGTGGGATGGGGGTGGGGTGGGGTTGGGGGTGGCCAAGGGAGACTCAGCTAATTTCATTGTGCACATGTTGTACATTGACAATAAAGGTATTATTATTATTATTATTATTAATTAATTTTTACTGGTAGTTGTCCATCTTCCAATGATAACCATGCCACCCAAGAAGGCTACCCCGAGAAGGGTCAGGAGGCCTCCAGGGGAAAACAACCAACCACAAAGCAACCCACAGGGGGAAAATGCCCTGCAGCACCCTACACCCCAAGTGTCTCCACAGATGGGGAGGAATTTATGGCCTTTAGAGCCATATCAAATAAGCTCAGCCGCATGGAGAAATATCTCAAATATTGGTCAAGGTTTGAGATAGAAGCCAAGGAGCTACCAGGAGCCATAAAAATGAGAGACTTAAATGCATTGGGGATGGGGACTTTATGCTCTCTTGCATTGCTACGTTGCAGCAGGAGACCATAGCACATGGCAACTGTGAAAGAGAGGAAGCCCTACAGCCGGAGGAGCCACTGGGACCCTCCCCGCTACCAGCAACAGCCTAGCCAACACCACGTGACACCCCTGCTATGATCATCATGCCTGCAGGAGATGTCCAGCCACCTCTGGGGCTACCACCTACTCAGAACAATATGGGGAGCACAGCAAACACCTGACAGCACATGCCATTACAAGGCGAGGGCACCAAAACACAGGGCTCCACCCATATGGGTTCTTTTTGGACCTGGGGTCATGAACCACAGGCAAAAGGCAACCCGGCTACATCCACACATTTGTTGCTGGGCCCCACCACCCATGGTGATACACAGATAGCAGCTTCTAGAGAGCCCATCAACATACAGGTAGTAGCCCACTGGGAGCCCACCAGTAACACCAGCTCACATTTTAAAGAGGCTAGGGAGGAAACCAGTGCCAACAGTGTTAAGACAGCAGCTGTAAGGCCTGACACCAATAAGGCCCACCTAGCCCCTCAAGATAACCTGCCCAGCAGGGAACAGCTGTGATCGATGGGATCCACCTTTCACAGGCAACCATAGATAAGATTTTGAAAGGAGATTATGGAGACTCTTGGGACACCATGAGTCTCTGTGGAAAGGTTATTTGGGGTGGGGGAATCTGTTCCAAGCCCACACTCAGTCAAGCTGACACCCCTGTGATTTGAATACTTCGCCCACAAAGTTCATATAGGCTAATTGTGGTCTAACAACAGGAACTTAAACTCTAATAATCACTTAAGTATAAACAACTAGAATGGCATCAGAGGGAACCTCTGACCGACTGGCAGCTTCATTTGTGAATCAACGGGCTCCTGTTGAAAGGTTTCTTGTGTTGGGAATCCCGTCCCCACCATGCAGCCCATCTAGCAGTCTTCTCGGTGACTCAAATAAGGGCGTTTTTACACGAACTCTAAAATCCGGTGGCAACTTAAATCCGGACCAGATATCGTGGGGGGGGGGTTGTTGCTCTTCCTGTGTTCCCACCCTCTGCACACCATTGTTCCTGTCTGCCTGAGGGGAGGGAGAAAAAAAGGGAGAGAAAAATGCAGGCTCACCTCAGTCTGCCAGTGAAAGCAGCCCCAGCAGCCCCGTAGTCATGATTCCTGTCTCTTAAAGGGGCGGTGGGGACAAAAAAACAAACAGAAGGCGAGGGAGCCTGGCTATAATCCGTATCCGAAGATTTTTTACCTCCCGGAGGCCAGGTACTTGAAAAGTGCACTGGGACGCGCTTGGGTGGATGTGGTTGTACTTAATTTTTGTTAAAGTCCGGAGCTGGTGGGAAAAAATTTTTAAGCTCCAGATCTGGGACCCCTTTGCCTCGGATTTTAGGGGTCGTGTAAAAGCGCCTCAAGTTACCTTCAAAGTTAGCTTTGTAACATGACTTGTTGCCTAGCAACAGGCACATAGACTCAAACCACTGCTTAAGTCCAAACAATGAGGACTGCAACAGGGGTAGGGGAGGCTCCACTTGGCCATGGGTCCAGGTGGAAAGGTCTTTGGTGGGGAAGCCTGGCAGCATACTGTTAACCTAGCTAACTTCTCTATGTTTTTCTCTCCATTTTTTTAAAGGTTTGAAGTGAAGCTGTGTACCTGAAGATCCTTCTAAGCTCCGTTGTAGATTCTCTATCTTGAAAGAATGTAAACAAAATGTGTGGAAAACAGAATGTGGACTGTGACTGGCTTTGGACTATCATGTGACATCTTTTCCCAGGCCACGGACTGTCTGAGTTGTGGCTGAGGAGAGGAGGAAGAGAGCTTCATTTTCATGGCTAGCTAAATCTCTTTGCCAGGCGGGGGTCATACAAAGAACCTATATTTTGTTTATGCAATGAGAAGGGAATTAACGTCTCCAGCTAAGTTTTAAATCCATGGCTGTGCGTTTGTGGGTCTGCTGTGTGAGCTGGGTAGAGACAAGTCCCTCTCTGGCTACATTCCATTACAGAAGCCAAATTCAGTTTTTTTCTGGAAGATTGAAGTCATGGACTTCCAAGGTAGCATTTTCAGAAGTCTGCCTATTCCTCGTGCAATGGTGTTGAGAGGACGGCTTCAGATTCGGAGCCCCTTTTGGGACAAGCCAAACTGTTCATGGTGGACAGGTTGCATTTGAACCATGATGCGACCAGATTGCTGGCACTCAACATCAAAAAGGCGGCAGAGCAGCTTTTAAACTGAGAACTGGAGAAAAGCCAACACGAGCTGAGTGGCCTCGGGTTCGGAACACCTTATCCCCATGGAATGAGGTTGGAGATGGTAGAGAACCACAAAGTGATGACATAGTAGGTATTAGCACTGGCAGAATAATGGGATGTGTTAGTTTGTCTACGGGAATTAAAAGCTGTGGGGGGGGGAGAACAAAGAAGCAACCATTCTTGGGGAACCCACTGTACAGGTGCTTCTACACAAATGCTCGAAGCCTCGAGCAAAGATGGGAGAATTTGAACATTTGGCAGCTAGGGATAACAATGATATAATAGCCATAGCAGAAACCTGGTGGAATGTGGAGAACCAATGGGATAAAGCAATCCCAGGTTATAAACTCTGTAGAAGGGATAGAGAGGGGTGGGTTGGAGGTGGAGTGGACTCTATGTCAAAGAAGGGGTAAAATCCAGCAGAATGGAGATTGACTGAGGGTCTGATTCCACAACAGAATCACTGTGCATTAAACTACCAGGTCCAAGGAGCAATTTGATACTGGGTGTGTTGTATGGTCCACCAGATCAAAAACTTGAGGGGGACATTGAAATGAGGAGTCCTTTGCCATGCATGTCGGGAGAAGAGTGTCAAGCAAATCAGACACAAAAATCCTTGATTTCCGAAGGGTGGACTTTCCATAGATGAGGAAACTAGTTAGAAAGAAATTGAAAGAGAAGGCAAAAAGAATCCAATCTCTCCAGAGTGCATGGAGCCTGTTTAAAACAATGGTAGTAGAGGCCCAACACAAGTGTATACCACAAAGTAAGAAGAGCTCATTGAAGTCCAAGAGGGCACCGGCATGGTTAACGAGTGGAGTTAGAGAGGCTCTAAAGCACAAGGAAAGGTCTTTCCATAAATAGAAATCCTCCCCAAATGAGGAAAATAAAAAGGAACACAAACTCTGGCAAAAGAAATGTAAGAAGATGATAAGAGAGGCAAAGAAAGACTTTGAGGAACGTATGGCTAGCAATATAAAGGGAAATAATAAAAGCTTCTTTATATATGTTAGAAGTAGAAAACCTGCCAGAGAACCAGATAGCCCTCTGGATGGTGAGGGAGGAAAAGGGGAGGTAAAGGAGGACTTGGAAATTGCAGAGAAATTAAATGAGTTCTTTGCATCTGTCTGCCTTGGGCAGATTCTTGACTAAAGAATTGGTTGCAAGATGGCGGACGGCAGCAGCAGCGGGATTTCTCGGCTGCGCCCTGAGTTTTTCACTATGCTGCCTTGTTTTTATTTTCTTGTTTAATCTCTTCTGGGCCTGCCAGGGTCTAGGAGGGGGGATTTAAAGGGGGGCTCACCCGAAGACCTGGACGTGTGGTTGAAGGAAGCCTGCTTTTCAGACCAGCGACATGGGTTTGAGCGTTCCCTCCCCTCCCCCACCCGGCACTCTTTCTGGGACTTCTCTTCGCCTTTCTTCCTTCTTCTCTACACTGCTTCCGGAGCGGCCCACGGACTATCGCTGCTGCTGCTGCTGCCGCCGCTTACTATCTCGGCGAGCTATCGTGGCGAGCCAGCCCAGGAGTCCGACTCCCCTGCCACCGCGTCTCGCGGCTTACCGACCTCCGCCATTGCGGACGCTGCCGCCGCCGCCGCCACCGCCGCCCTCTATAGCAGCGAGCCTGCCCTGTAGGCTACCTCCCTTGCCTTTACTGTTGCTGCGCTCCGCGGCCCACTCTTCCACCGTTGCCGTCCACCTCTGCTCCGTCCGGCTTTGGAGGCTAACATCGACCTCACCATGCCCCGCAGACTGTCGTCCATTGCTGCTGCCGCCGCTATTTCCATCTCGGCTGACCAGCCTGCTGCCGCGTTTCGCGGCCTGCCGTCTGCCCTTGTCCGGCTCTGGAGGTCGCTATCGTTCCTCTGCGTCCCGCCATCTCCATCTCCGCGGCGGGCCGGACCTGGAGCCTTGTTGGACTGTTGTGGGGTTGGGGGCGTGGAACTTCTTCCCATTTGCTCCCTCCCACCTTCCTTCCTGGCTCCCTCTTCTGGACTGTTGATAGGTTGGGGGGTCTGGAGCCCTTCCATCGTGCTCCCCCCCTACCCCACCTCAAGGACTGGTAGGGCTGTTAAGGGACTTGGGGCTGACCCCTTTCATCTCTGTCCTCCCCTACCCCCCAGGACTGGACTGCTAATGGGACATGGAGTGGGAGCCCTCCATCTTTGCTCCTCCCTATTGCTCCCCCACCAGATCTGGACAGCATTGAAGTTTTTATCTTCTTAATATTCCATCACCGGCATTACGCCGAAGGTGACGCGACTTTTCCATGCCGCCGCCGCGGCCGTACCAACTTTTACCACCCTGGAGAAGCCGGCACAGACTGATGTTGCCTCATGGGCGTTGCGGCCTTTCCATCGCCGCCGCTGCCGAAGACGAGACGGCTTCTCCCTCATTGTCTCCTGGAGGGATCCTGGGTGGTTGTGGCTTGTGGGACTCTGGGTGGTTCCCCCTATGGCCGTCGCTACCAGCTGACCCCGTCCCGTACTCCCTTTTCTTTCTCCCCTCCCGGAATTTCCATTCTGCCCTGGATTGTGCCCTATTTTCGTTTTATTTCCTTCTTTTATTATTATTATTATTATTACTATTATTTTACTATTATTATTATTATTTTGCGTTGTATTTTACTTTGTATTTTGCCCCTTCGCTGTGCTTTGGTTATTGTTAACTGTATTACTTTTGATTGCTTTGTTATTTGTTTTCCCCCTTCCTCTTTTAGGTCTCCATGTCGGCAGGGACTCGTATCTCTGTGGTGTCTGGCCGTGGGAGGTACGCTCTGGACGGAGGGATCGGTCGGGTAAGAAGAACCAGGGCCCGGCAGTTACTGCCTGTCCCCCGTTCTGATCCCCTCGTCCACCGCCATCTACCTGGGTGCCATCCCGCCAGCGCCTCCGATCTGACCTGCCTGCTGATTAACGCCAGGTCGGTGCACAATAAGACCCCGCTCATCCTAGATTCTATCTTGGATGAGCGCGCCGACCTGGCGTGTATTACCGAGACCTGGGTGGGCGCGGAGGGTGGGGCTTCCCTCTCTCTTCTGTGCCCTCCCGGGTTTCAGGTTCAGTGGGCGGGCAGATCGGAGGGTAGGGGGGGTGGGGTGGCCATCGTTTACAGGGAATCCCTTTGTGTTAGCAGGTCCGCGACAATGGTGTGTTCTGGGGTGGAATGCCTTCATCTATCTGTGGGTCAGCGAGATAAGTTTGGCATTGTGCTGGTGTACCGTGCTCCCCGCAACCCAGCGCAATCCCTACCAGAGATCGCTGAGTTCATCTCGGCTGCTTTGTTGAGGTCCCCCCGCCTTTTGGTGGCTGGGGACCTCAACTTGCATGCCGAGGGGGAACTCTCAGGTGCGGCTCTGGAATTCATGGAATCCATGACTTCCATGAACTTATCTCAGCATGTTTTATGCCCCACCCATAGAGCTGGCCACACCCTAGACCTGGTATTTTCCTCCATGTCGTCGGATTCGTGTCTGGGGGTTGGGGGCATCTTGCCCCTGCCCGTGTCATGGTCGGACCACTACCTGCTAAAATTTTCCCTGTCGATCGCCCCCCCACCCCGCGGGGAGCGCCCTTCTCACATCTGGGCCCGCCCCCGGAGGCTCATGGACCCTGCCAGGTTTATGGACGCCTTCGGGGAGCTCTCTGGCGGTCTGGCGGACGATCCGGTTGATGCCCTGGTGGAAAGGTGGTATGTGGGTTCTGCCGGGGCGATAGACCGGATCGCCCCTAAGCGTCTCCTACGATGTCGAGGCCGCTCCTCCCCGTGGTTCACGGAGGAGTTGCGGTCGATGAAGCAAGAACGTAGGAGACTAGAGGTCATATGGAGGGCAAACCGGACGGAAGTAAATAGGGCTGCCCTTAAACAGCTGACTGGCCGCTACCTTCGCGCGATCAGGGACGCTAGAAGATCTTATGCCTCCCTGAGAATTGGCGAGGCCTCGAACCGCCAGGCGGAGTTATTCCGGGTGGTTCGGGACCTCTCCAATCCCAGTCAGCTGCGGCCTCCTCCTAGTGATTTCACTAGCGAGCAATTTGCAGCCCATTTTAGATCAAAAATTGAGGCCATCCGTTCCGGCTTGCCCCCCAGTTGCTTTAGCCCATCCTTCGGGACCTCCGGTGCCTCACCCCTCCGTTCTCCCCTCCTGGATGACTTCGGGCCGGTTTCTTCAGCGGAGGCCTCCAGAGTTATGGCTCGTTGCCGGCCGGCGGCCACCCCCTTCGACCCTTGCCCAGCTTGGCTTATAAAATCTGCCGAAGGGAACATGCCAGAGTGGGTTTCCTCTATTGCCACGGCCTCCTTTCGGGAGGGTTGCTTCCCTTCCCGCTTGAAGGAGACCGTGGTGAAACCCACTCTTAAAAAACCTGGCATGGCGACGGACGATCTTTCCAACTTTCGTCCGATCGCCATTGTTCCCTTCCTGGGCAAGGTTGTCGAGGGGGTGGCGGCCGTCCGGCTCCAGTCATACCTGGAGGTAAACCATATCCTGGATCCCTTCCAGTCTGGATTCAGGCCTCTTCGTGGGACCGAGACCGCCCTGGTCGCTCTGCAGGATGACCTCCTCAGGGAGGCCGACAGGGGGTGCTCCTCCCTGCTCGTCCTCCTTGACCTCTCAGCAGCCTTTGATACCGTCGACCACGGTAACCTTCTGGCCCGGCTCGCTGAGGTGGGAATTGGTGGTCAGGCTTTGGCCTGGCTCCGTTCCTTCCTCCGCGGCCGGACTCAGCGGGTACAGCTGGGGGATGTCTTGTCGGCCCCTTGGACTCTCCCTTGTGGGGTGCCCCAGGGGTTGGCAATCTCCCCCGTGCTGTTCAATGTTTACATGAGGCCGCTGGGGGAGGTCATCAGGAGATATGGAGTTCGCTGTCATCAGTACGCTGATGACACGCAGCTCTATATCTCCTTTTCTACATCTGCAGAGGAGGCGGTTCGCTCCCTCGATCTGTGCCTGGAGGCCGTTCTGGAATGGACCAGAGATAACCGGCTCAAGCTCAATCCGGAGAAGACGGAGGTTCTGTTCTTCGGGGCGCCTTCATCTCGGTACAATGGCCCCCTCCCTAGTCTGGGGGGTATTTCCCTCCAGCCTACAGACAGGGCCAGGAATCTGGGCGTGGTCCTGGACTCGGCCCTCTCCCTGGAAGCCCAGGTGATGGCCGTCTCCAGGGCCGCTTTTTTCCATCTCCGCAGGATCGCCCAGATCCGCCAGTACCTTGATGAGTCCTCCCTGAGGACAGTCGTGCAGGCCCTGGTGATCTCGAGGATCGACTATTGCAATGCCCTCTACGTGGGGTTGCCCTTGTCCCTGGTCCGGAGGTTACAGCGGGTCCAAAATGCGGCGGCCAGGCTGGTGGTGGGTGCCCGTAGATACGAGCACATCACCCCAGTCCTGGCCCGCTTGCATTGGCTCCCCGTTGTCTTCCGGATCAGGTTCAAGGTTCTGGTCTTGATTTTCAAGGCCCTCCACGGCTTGGGACCAGGTTACCTGGCGGAGCGCATCTCCCAGAGGGCATCCGGATCCAGACCCACGAGATCATCGCAGGCGCGCTCATTGAGAGTGGCCACACCCAGAGAGGCGCGGAAAACGCTTACACGGAACCGCGCCTTCTCTGTGGTGGGGCCCTCTCTTTGGAACCACCTTCCTCCCGAGCTGCGCCTGCTGGAGTCCCTGCCCGCCTTTAAGAGGGCTTTGAAGACCTTCCTCTTTAAAGAAGCGTTTGGAGACCTTATTAGTTAGTCTTTTTTTTTCCCTTCTTCCTATCCCTTGCCGCCATCCTGCTCTCCGCTGTATTGCTAGGAGATTTTGCTTTTATGCTTTTTATGTCTTGTTTTTTTTTTTTTGTTTTGTTTTTTTTTTATTATTATTATTATTGCTGTTCGCCGCCCAGAGTTCCCGTTTGGGAAGATGGTGCGGGATATAAGTACTTAAATAAATAAATAAATAAATAAATCAAATACAGGTTAAAAGACAGGGTGTTTTAGGTTCAATTGATAAATTGAAGATCCACAAGTCACTGGGACCAGATGGCATCCACCCAAGGGTTGGAACTGAGAAATGGAATTGCGGATCTCTTAACTTGTCTCTTAAAACATCCACAGTGCCGGACGACTAGAGCATAGCAGATGTCACACCATTTTTTAAAAATGGAAGGCGAGGGACCTGGGAAACTACAGGCCGGTTAGCCTTATGGCTTATGTCTTTCCCAGGGATGATGTTGGAAATCCTCATCCAAGAGAAAATCTTAAAACACAGAGAAGAATAAACCTTGCTGAGAGAATCAGTGTGGTTTCTGTAAGTCTTGCCAGACAAACCTTTTATAATTCTTTGAAAACGTAAACAAAAGAAGTTTGTAGGGCCATGTATGCTAGTTTAGGGACACTTATTGGTCATCCAGATAATGGCCCAAATAGACCAGATTTGTTCCGAGGTGATTGGATGCACTTATCTCAAGCAGAGATGGAAATCTGTATAGCTGACATCAGTAAGGGATTACAAACCAAAGTCATAGGCTGGAGGAGGAGCAAGGCACTTGGCTAGGCTGGCGCCATTGCTGTGGCAGGTAGTGCAGATGGTAGAGATGTCAATGAGTCCAGTTAAATATCATCCTAGCCCATACAACTACACAATGCTCCAGATCTTGAGGTTAGAGTGTCGTGGGAGAGGGTGCACAGGGAACCCTCCCTGGGCTAACGGTTACCAACTAATGAAGCTTGGAAGCCTAGGGGTATTGACGGACATGGCCAACCCCTGAGTGCCATCCAGAAGACAGCACAAGATGGGGGGTCAGTGAACTGGCCCAGGTGATGGTATGGAGGTTGGGGAGGTCAAGGGAGACCTCAGTGGCCCAATCATTGCTCCGCACTACTGCAGCTTCAACCTTCTTTTGGTTTAAAAGTTAATAATATAATTAATAAAGTGTGTCCCACTTGTGTCTCACCTATTATTCCAGAGTGGGAGTGCAAGGCTCTGCGCCATGGCCAGGTTCTCTGGAGGGCGGGGTGGCTTTGCCCTCCCTTGCAAGAGGCAGCAGGAGACTGGCAGAGGCCTTGTAAGGGGAGGAGGAGGGGGGCCTTTAAAAGTCACTCTGCCCCAAACTCAGGCCTCTTCCAGAGTGGGGATCCCCACCCACCCACCCTGTATTCAGTGTGAGTTGATCTGGTCACCCATTGGGGCAGGGTAGGAATTTTTTACCTTCATGGCTAATTGGCCAGAGTGAGGGAGGTTTTTGGCCTATCCTACACTGATTTAGGGGGCTGGGATTTAGATAAATAGTAATAGTTAGATAAAGTTGTTGTTAAGTAACTCATGGTCACACTGGTGGGTAGTGCGGAGGGTAGAGATGTCAGTGAGTCCAGTTAGCAAGTAATGGAGCTTGGAAGCCCAGGGGGAATTGGTGGACATGGCTGGCCCCTGAGTGCTGTCCGGGAGACAGCGCAAGATGGGGGACAGTGGACTCACTAAGGTGAGGGTATGGAGGTTGGGGAGGTCAATGGTGGTCTCAGTGGCCCAACTATTGCTCCGCAAAACTGCAGCCTCTCCCTTCTTTTGGTTTAAAAGTGTGGCCTGCTTACTCCATCACTTGTGTCGCACCTCTTATTCCAGGGTGGGAAGACAAAGCCCTTAAAGAAAATACAGGAAAATATCTTGTTTCATGTGTCCTGAAATGTGTTCATTGAGATGAATTGGAGGGGAAAGAAACATATTTTGTTTACTAGGCACATCTTTTGTGGCATAACGTGTTTGCTGCTTTGAAAATAGTAAGGAACAAAAGGGTTGATTTTCAAACTATAGACAGATAATTGTTGATAGAGAGTTGCAAGGCTAAAGGGTAGTATCAAAACAAAAACAAAAACATGAATTAAACTACAATATAAAGTGTGGTAGTGGTGGTGGTGGAATTATATTAAGGTAAAAGATAAAGATTCCCCCCGCACATGGGTGCTAGTCGTGTCCGATTCTAGGGGTGCTGCTCATCTCCATATTCAAGCCGGAAGAGCCAGTGTTGTGCAAGTCCATGACCACGTGGCCAGCATGGCTGCAAGTAAACACTGTTTTTACCTCCCTGCTTTTTATGGTGGTACCTATTTATCTACTTGCATTTACATGCTTTTGAACTGCTAGGTTGGCAGGGGCTGGATACAAAGTGGCGTTTTCTGGCCACCCAAGCTCTCAGTTTCACTAGCAATGCCTCCAGCCTGCAAAATGGCAGTAGATGTATTCCTCCCAATATCTCGGGAACGGAATGGAATTTTGGGACTGGGTTTGAAGTGTAGTGCTTATGACGGTGTGGGACGGGTGCAGGTGGATCCAGGGAGTCTCGGAACCACTCCAATTATTATTTATTGTGATTTATATTTCCATTACAACTCTTCACTATATGTATTTGATAAGTATTTAATTGATTTAAAGATGGAGTCTGTAAAAGTGCAAAGTCACAGTGACTCAGTGTATAGTTTTTTATGGAGTACAGGTGTAAAGAATTAACATAATGAATTTTGGCTGATGCAAGAGGTTGCAATAGTTATTATGTAATATAATTTATGATTGGACAGACATGTGGATAAAAATGCTCTGTAAATCACTGTTTATTGGGCCTTCTGTGAGTAAAGGCACCCACTTTGTTTCTCTGTTATATATTTTGTCTATGTACTGTATGCTATTATGCTGTTATGCTGCTGAATTTAGTATCAATGTACTAATGTGATTTTTCCCTCTATGCTTTGTTGAACTTTGTAGAAGTTCTGTGATGCTGTGATAAATTTGTAATATAGCTGCTTGGTTTTAAGAAAACTCTGTCTCTGGCTCTAACAATTTATTCATTAAGTATTGCTTCTGTTGGCTGATTAAATAGCACATACTCTGACAGGGATATGTGGTACTCTGTCCCCCAGGTAAAAAGTTTATCATATAAAGTTTATCATATAAGCATCAGATCTATTGGGATCCAGGCCTAGTTCACTGAATAGAGTTGTCCTTAAATCCTTATACAAGGTGCACGTAATTAAGTAGTGAGCTAGGTCTTCTATTTCATTTGTACCACATGGGCAGATTCTCTGTTCCAGAGGAATCAGTTGGTAATGTCCCTCAACCACAGATGTAACCAAAATTGGCATCCTAGGGAAGTAAGAGCATTTCTCCATTTGGGTTTTGCCACTTTACTTGGATACTGTGGTTATGGAGATTGGATGGAAAGTTTGGCAAACCAAGGGGCACACTTAGATGAGCAGACAGAAATGTGGTCTGCTCTTAGATCTTGTTTTAGGATATGGGCCTTCAGATAGTGTGCCACCTCATTAAAATTTGGAGAGATGCTGAATTTTAACCATAGAACAATTCTAACTTGGAATCAGGAAATCCCAAGAGAGACCATAAGCATTTATAATTTGAAGGATTTCCTGATTCCAAGTTAGAATTGTTCTATGGTTAAAATTCAGCATCGCTCCAAATGGATTAACACTAAGGCAGAGCCTATCCCCTTTTTCAATTTCAGCCAATACTTAATAGCATGAATATGTAAAGTGGCCTTCACAGATTCCAACCAGAGAATGGAAGTCTACATTCCAGTTGCAATAGATATCTGTAGATATCTGTTCTGAGGTGTTTCTAAATACATTTTCTGGTTGGAGCCCCATAATTCAGCACAATAGCAAATTTGAGAAACTACTTTTGCCTCAAAAACCTTTAGGGCAGGTCGGATCTGTCTGCCACACCTTCTCCAGTAGAACCTTAGCAGTGAGTTAATTGTGATAGTGGCTATTGACTTAGTGTGTACATTGTGAGCTTTCCATGAGCCAGTTGAGGAAAGAAATTAGGCCTAAATATTTGAAGGACTTGACGTTATATCTATACAGTGTCCATCAATTTGCCAAGTTTGCTTTTTAAATCTGTTCAGTTTTCTTTGTGCTGCCAGTTTTTTAAAAGCTTTCAATAGTGTCCTTAGTCCTTGTTGAGTTTGAGACGTTCAGATGGTATCATCAGCATACATAAGTACTGACCGTTTCTTAGTACCCAATATGGGGGGCTCATAATTATCATTATTGCTTAAGTCATTTATTAATGAGTTGACACAGAAATTAAACAGTGCTGGAGCTAGCAGACATCCTTGGTGTACACCTCGTGTAGTAGGCATTAAATCAGATAATGACCCAGAGCAATCCATTCTGACATGTATCTGGGAGTGAGAGTGAAGCTCTCAGATTAACATTAGCAATCTTTTATTTATAGAACTTTTACTTAGCTTATCCCACAGGCATTCCCTACCGACAGTCAAAAACTTCTGAAAAATCAATAAAGGCATCTGTGTTTCAGTTTAACATATTTGTACACCAAGTGTGATAAAACAAATCAATGATCCACTGTTGAGCGATTTCGTTGAACGCCTGCTTGTTCTTCTGCAATCATCTCATTAGACTCAAGCCAGTGATTTAGTTTTTTTTTTTTTAATATAGTGTGATCTTGTGGTTTTAGTCTCTCAAAAATGAGAAGTGAGACAAAAGGAGAAGTTCTTCAGCGCTGATTTTATTAAGCAAAAGCAAAATGCAAAAATACAAAAACAGAAAAACCATTCGCGAATAGGGTCCCCCTCTTTGATTGAGTGGAGACCCCGAACACACTTTCCAAGGGTTTTTATACATTTTCAGATACTTCCTCGGTCACTATTGGACAACCACACCTCCAGGACCACCCACAAACTGTCTATCATTTACTGAGCCCACCTGTACACCAGCAGACTCTTAGCCTGAACTTACTTCCTCTTTTCTATCATTTTACTCTGTGCTTTCATCACACATACAGCTGCTTGCTTTTTACCACATACGTTTCCGTTCTTCTGCCGGACTCATAAAACAGGAAAACCACACTAGTTTCCTCCGCACGGCTCACTTTATTTTGCTGCTTTCCTTACTAATCACAGCTGATAATTTCTTTTATGCTTGCTATTGATTACATATTATCTCTATAAGCTTATTAGCAGGCATGATTATATATTTTCATTTCCCACAGTCCCCGCTCTGACCCTTTAAGGGTCACATTTTATCATATTGCATTTTCAAATATATTTTTTTTCAAAGCATATAAAGGCATATAAAGGCTAAGCATAATCTGCCAAGATGATTTAAGATTGAGTTGCCTAAGCGTTGTACTGCAAACCACGCCCTGTCAAGTCGACACCTCTCTATTTCCTTATATCATTCTGGGCGGTAATTTCTTCATCCCCACATAAGTGCTGACACACTTTCTTCATTGGAAGTTTCATCGTGACTAGTGTTGCTAACCTCCATCCATAATTGTGCTGCTGCTGTGGGCTTAGACACTGGTGTATTACATCTTTTAACAATGACCATTTTAATGCACATCCACAAAATTCCAATCAGTAATACAATAATAGTGAGTACAATCAGGATTCTGACAAATGCCTTGTGTGTAGCTGATTCATACAATGATCTATTCATAGGAACCCCGTACATAGGAACAGACTGCTCTACAATCAGAAGTATGCTCTACAGTTTTAGAAGTATTCTGACAATATAACTCAAAATATTGTAAAAACCTGTTACTTTCAAACAGATTGTCCTGCAAAACCTGAAGCAATTTCCGACGATCACCGGTGACAAGGGCTGATGATGTCAAATCATTGGCTGATGCTGTGACAACCATTCTTCAAGAACCCCAGAAACAGTACAACAGCTATGAAAAGCATGATGGGGACCAAACATCTACGGATCCTGGCAGTCTCCTTAAAGCGGTGGTTGGTTTTGAGAGGCATAATCGGTTCACCTTGATGCTGGATGAACCTGAAACAACAAAACCACTTTTATGAAGCCCACAATTCCACTCCCAGATGATGTGGAGGTGGACTGGAATAAACACCACTCTTTTGAAGAACGCTGGAGGTGGCACGACACCGCTATCTTCACAGGCAGGAACCCATGAAGAAAACAGTCAGAAATGCCTGACCAGCTTCTCCTTGTTTCGAGGGCGCAGATTATATCGTTGTTGGGCCACCGGAGACACACCAGGAACAGGTTGAACAGACACCTGCTGAGATTGGTCCTTGGAAGTCGTCGAAACACCTGAGGGGTCGCAAGCACCAGGGTTCTGATGAACGCAATAACTGGGACCATCAGCTGTGGTAGATTCTTCTCTCTGTTTAGAAACTGGATTGGGCATACAAGTTGGCATTGCCGTGAAATATGGGTTGGATATTGGAGCCGGGACCTTTTAGCAATGGGACATGGTGGTCAGCAGAACTTGAAATGGCCCTTTTTTAGTATGGAGCAAGGCAGATCTTCTGCTCAAGGATTTGACATACACCCAATCACCGGTTGTCAGGGAATTGTCTAAGAATGAAATTCTTAAATATAGACAGTGAGAACATGATAGCAATCAAGCTAAATGGTACTATTCAGAACATTTTCATTAGAAGAATTCATTGATGTTGGAGCCAGACAGACCATATTCTTATGAGATGTGGACTTCATAGGAGCAATGCTTAAGGCATCTGGCCGATTGAAACCAGTTGGCGATGGCTCTCCCCACTTTTTTTTAAAGATAGCCTTATATTTCTCACATTTCCAGAATTTTGACTGATGGACATTGAATGCCACCAAACTCAAAAGCAAACCAGAATTGACTATCAGGATGCAGTGGGATAGAAAAATAAGCATTAAATAAATCAACCACTGTAAAACATACTGGAGAATTCGACATCATTAGGAGGTGAGGCCCGCATAGATTCAGGGACCTGGGAGATCAAATGGTCACATTTTGACTCCAATGTATCTGCTAAAAATGAGATTTTAGTAATGGAACTTCAGTCTTCAATAATGCCAGGTGCAACGGCCCGTGGATCTCCTGCTTAGTCTGTGCTGGAAATTCAAGAAAGATGTCATCAGAGTGACATAGATAACACAATCCATCCTACACAGTAAACCATGGCCAAGTAAGTTGACAGGAGAGCATTGATGTAGAAGAAAAGCATGATCCACTGCCAGTGGGCCAAGCTGCAAATGGAGAGGATCTGAAACAGGGTGTGGAATAACTGGATTAGAAATACTACTTTTCCCGACTGTGGAAAGAGGGGAAGATCCTCCAACCTGATGGTAGATTTGGCATCCCTGGTATCTACAAGGAATGGGACCCTTTGACCATTAACTTCTTGACCATTAACACTAGCCACAGGAGTAGCAGCAGAGGGCACCATGTAATCAGCAAAGGGTATGCATTAAAATGGCCTCCCTTGCTGACAAAATGGCTCCCTCTGCTGTCTAAATGGCCATTTTAGCAACATGTCAAAGCGGAACAGGGATTCATCCTAAGCAAGGCGACTCAAGGCGGCACAGAAACATCCCGCTCAAAACGAATACCTGCAGCTTTTAAAATTTACAAAAACACAGCACATAGGCTGATTATGATGGGTTGACAATAAAAATTCACTTGTGGGGTGCCAAAGGAATCATCAATTAAGTCTTAATAGACTGGTAGACCTCCTTTAGTGACCGCTTTAGGGTGCAGCAAATTCCCACTGACTTTTTAACAATACGTCTACTTCCACACACAATCAATATTCACTTACTCAAAACCCATCTTCACTTGCTAAATACCCTCAAACTCTTCCCATTTTATAGATAAAAATACTATAATCCATCTATCCATAATCTGCCTTATTTCAACTTCCTGTACCCTCTACACGATTTTCTCTCTCTAACACCTTCTCAATAGCAACTGCTCATTTCTTCCCTCTTAGAGTTTCAAACTTCAAACCAAAAATGGCATGCTGATCCCATAACAATGCCACGCTTTCTAATTCCAATCCCTGAGCATCATGAACAAACTGCCTGTTCATGATAGTGTCAGTCAAATTTCAACAGCTTAAATAAAATGTCCAGCTTTTAAATATGTGCCAATAGATTTTAACAGGTGTTTACATATTCCAATCACCAAGGATTTGTGCTGAAAAATGAGGCGCTCTGTTCAGAGGCGCTGACAGAAATAACACTTCCCCAGTTCAAAAGCTCTGCAGCCCTTCCCGTCCTTCAGCAAAGACTCGGCAAAAACCACAAAAGTGTGGGGACAGAACTGCCTGCCCACAATGATATAAATCAAATGAAAAAAAAAACCAGACATGATGCGAATAACTTTTAACAAGCCTGTCCTGCTCCAATCAACAGCGAGGACCCACTTCATACAAATCCTCACTATTGATCAGAACAAGACAAACCCGTCAAAATACATAATACAAACTACATAATGCATTTGTTCTAATGTGCTAAAAATCTCAGTGTCAAACAGGAAATGCTTTGAGAGCCCGTTAAACAGGAAACACTCACGTGACAACAGCAAAAAGATTTTCCACAGCCCAAGTTTTATAAAATTCATCTAATCAGTCATGTCGACTTTAACTGGCCAGATGACAGTATGATTTTAAAAATCCTGATTAATATAGCAGCCGGCGGCGCAAGCCAACCGCTATAACAATCAGTTCTTCATACCAAAGGCAATTATGAATGAGTCAACTATTTAGGGCTTCTCCTGTAAGCATTACTCTAACATTCACTACTCTAGCCTCAAGTTTCAAGATGCCAACCGCAGCCCCCATATGCAGAAAAAGAGGAAGCCACCTAGAAATTTTATTGATGACTAACAGCTGACAGAACTCTCTGTAGTCTGTAAAATTTTGGTGGTGAACCTGCCGTCTTCCTGTGTAAAGAGCTCACAAACCACAAACCACAACCCATCTAGAAAAGCCTTAACACTTAACTCCCTTCACCCCAGTTAATAGCAGGGAAACTTACCACATGGAATTGTGTCTCTAGCCGTCCCTTGTGACTGGAATGCTCAGAGGAAATTCACACACACACGGACAATAGATAACGCACAAACAACACAGAAACGAACAAATTTTACACCACGTAACACCCAGCAAACAATAATTAAACTTGACAGACAACAAATAACATACAACACACACACAAATGAATAATAATCATAAGAACAAGAAATGAAAAGAAAGAGAAAGGAGCTCCTTAGAAAAGAAAACAGAAATTGTGTATGGTATGATAATCATCCAGTTTACTCAGTGACCCATAATGGAAAAATATAATCTTGGAGGCACATTTTATTGGTCACAGATGGGGAGTCATTGAAATCTGCAAAATAAACGGCTATGAGATCTTGGAGGGGAAAATCATCCAGCTCATAAAAAATGTCAAGCAGGACATCATTAAGCTCTACTGTACCAACTGGTGGAGTGGAAAAGGAGGCAGAGACAGTGAAGGAACCCACAGAAGGCAAAATTGAGATGGGTTTAGAGCTGGAGGCATCAAAAACTTAAGACAAGGATGGACAAACAGACAAACAGCGGGATGCTAGCAAAAATTAAAATTTTGACCCTAAACGGGGGTAATGAACCTTCGTGCAAGGTGCCCAATTTTGAAAAACATGTCAAAGCCGAAAAAAGAGAAATAGCTACTACCACTAGCATCTCCACTCAAGGACCTAAGGACAGGTGACAATCTGACCAAGCCCAGCTTCCCAGAGCGTCCTCCCTTATCCTAGTGAGGCCGATCAGACTTCACAGAGCAAACCTTTCCCTAAGTTTGCCCAGCTAGAGTCCCCTTAGGACATCTAGCAGCTGGTCTGGCAGTACAAGTATATCTTAAGGTAACACAACTTCGTATTTGCCCTCCATCCCCTGTCTGCCAGCCAGCCGACCACCTTAACCTGTGGCCGTTCCCCACTTTTCCACAACACAGCAGAAGTTGGACCAGCCAAACTTCAAGCGAAAGGATAGGGATTTGGCATACCTACCAAAATTAGGCTCTCAAACAACGAAGGCAATCATTCATTTTCAGACCCTTCCTCGGTCACTATCGGACAACCACACCTCCAGGACCACCCACGAACTGTCCATCATTTACTGAGCCCACCTGTACACCCGCAGACTGTTAGCCTGAACTTACTTCCTCTTTTCTATCATTTTACTCTGTGCTTTCATCACACATACAGCTGCTTACTTTTCACCACATACGTTTCTGTTCTTCTGCCGGACTCATAAAACAGGAAAACCACACTTTTATGCTTGCTATTGATTACATATTATCTCTATAAGCTTATTAGCAGGCATGATTATATATTTTCATTTCCCACAGTATAAATTTTGGATGAGATGTCCAGCAAACTGATGGGCTGAAAATTGGCTGGATTGCTAGGATCACCTTTTTAAAATATGGGTACTACTATGATGATGTTCCATTATGGTAGAAAGTGCCCTCTATCATTAATTTCTGTTAAAAAGGCTGCAAGTACAGAGGCCAACCAATATGGTGCTGCCTTATAAACTTCACACACTATAACATCCTCTCTGGGTGCCTTTCCATTCTTTAAGGTAGCTATGAGTTCACAGACTTCAGTAGGGGAGATTGGATCCCATACTGGCAACTCATTCTCCAGTTCTGCTTTTAGTCTATTACAGCCCAAATCTTTCAAGCATTCATTTCTGGGGAAAGGGTTGTTGAATAAATCTATGAAGTGTGTCTCCCATACATGTGGGGGGATTGCTGATTTGCACAAGGGATGAGAGATAGAGCTCTTTTTATTAATGAGCTTCCAAAATTGTTGTGAGTCTTTGCTTTGAGCAGCCAATAAAAGTTCATTCCATTGTAAACTAAAATATGATGATTTTTTACAGTTTAGTAGGTTCTTATAACTGCTCCTCAGCTGATTTGAGGGCTCTCCCAGGGTAATAAGGTTATCAAAGTTTTTTTTCATTGCCAACAATTAGATTGTCCTTGCAAGGGACGCCAAGGCCTTAGCAAGGCTGAAGGTTGTGCCAGATTCTGAAAATATCTTGCTACTATTAAGCCGAAAGTAAGTAATTCCTTCCTCTTATATAAGAGGAAGGAATTACTTTCAGCTTAATATATAATATATAATATATAATATATAATATATAATATATATATAATAAGAGGAAGGAATTACTTACTTTCGGCTTAATAGTAGCAAAATATATAAGCTAGGATGCTGTCATTAAGTCACAAATGCACGTGCATGGGTGTAATTATATAACACATATTCCATCTTCATAATTTTAGAGGGGGTAAGTAAATCACCAATTACAGTTTGTAATATGTTAATTAAATGCCATTTTCGTTCAGTTTGAGAAAGCTTGCCTCTTCATTTGGGGTAGACATAGAGTACTAGAGTGTTGGTAGATAATCTTAAATCCCAGATGAAGTTTGGCTCTATCTGAATTGATTGTAATTCTTTTGGATCACAATACAAGTTGTTACTAGTTAACGGATCCACACATGGATCTTGTCCTTCAGTTGTTTTAATGTTCTCATTTAGGGAAGAGATAATAGAGGCCTTTCTATACACAGGTACTTTACAGGTTGTTGGCTTTTTATCCTTGCTTCCAGGTCCAAGTGCATTATTATTTTTTGTAGGTTTCCCCTCCAAAAGTTTAAACAATTTATAAGAATTCATCTTATGTGATGAGTTTCTTTGCTTTTTCAGGTTATTAATATTTTTTACTCTTTCTAATTTTAGTTGAATTATTTTTATTTTCCTCCAGATTAATTGTTTTGTTTTTAGAGCTATAGCTAGTTTTGTTTAGGAGCATGCTTTTAGATTTCTTTGTGGAAATTCTCTCAGTAAGTGGGGAATCATGGGAAGTTACAATTCCTGGGTCATCTTGTTCATAGCTTCTTCTTCTTCTTCTTTTTTTTTTTTTGGTAATTTGCCCAGCTCAACCAATGTAGTTAGCAGCTCATGTGATTTGTAGAGAAATGCCTGCACTGGGAATCAAAAGGGTTATTACAGGCTGACTTCAAAAATAAAGATAATTCCTTTTCCCTAAGGCAAAATACTCCAAAATATCTTCTCCTTCTGATTTACTTTTGGGTTCTCTTGAAAACATGAGGCCACGTTAAATTTTGAAAAGTTATATTTTATTTTTTATTCTAAGATGCAAAAGAATCCAAAAAAGTAGCAAAAAGTAGCAAAACCTTAACAGATCTTAGCAGACATCAATCATAGTTTTATTTCCCTAAAAATAACAAATCTAAGTCATCCTGACTAACTGATTACATTCAAGGATTTTCCTACTCTACCTAACTGAGGTGAGCTCCATTGCTCAAAGCGATCCTAAACATAATCATGGCTTCTCTCTGTCCTCTTGTCTTCTTGCTCAAAGCTTCCAGATATAATGTGACATAACTGACCAATGGTTAGCTAACCATTCCCTGTGCTGCTAGCTTGTTATGACTATTTTTTCTACATACCTTAGATAACGTCTAATACAAGGCCGAAATGTGCACTTTATATTCAGCTTAACAACTGACACCATGTCCCATCATGCTTATTTCCATGCAATGCCTTTATTAGCTTCATCTCTTCCAAGATGTCTCTAACCCACCAAAACAGGGAATTGCTGTCTAGCTCCTTCCTCTGTTCGGTTCAATGTAGGGGAAATTCTCTGCTTAGATATAATGCAGTTCTAGCTCATCTATCTGCTTCAGTACAAAATCATCCAATACCTTCTTCCCACCAATTGCTTTGCCCTGCTAGCTGGCTGGGATGTTTCTGCAAGAGCAATCTCTGTTGTTAGAGTAATAGCACAATCATCTAAACCTGTCTCATGCAGCAAACATCTGTGGTCAATTGATCAATCCAGGGCAGGCGCAGGGGATGATAAGGATTTATCCTCTTTGTCAGCAAGTCTTTCCTCGGGGAGGGGATATGTTAATGTATATGTTGATTTTTCAAGGAGCCCTAGCATGGAATCAAACTCCCAACCTTTAGTTCCACAGTCAAACACCTAAGCTACCGAGCTATCACTGTATCATCAAAAACAGACTTCCACCACTCACATTTTACTAGAAGGAAGCCTTGGTTTTTAGATCACCCTCAGGTTATTATTCCAGTTCTCCACCTTGAAGCTGATCATGTGGCAGCACCCCTGGCCAGGAGACTCATGTCAGACACACACAAACACACATCAATCAAGCCACCACAGCAGCAGGATGTCTCTTGCTGCTACTTCTTCCAAAAGACCCAAGACCCCCAAGTTAAATTGCCCTATTGGCACTTCGTGATAAATAAGTAGGTTTGGGGTTACAGTTTTGGCACTGGGTCACTAAAAGGTTCATCATCACTGGTCTATAGGATATTATCCTCTTCTGCTCACTACTAGAGATGGGCATGAAATGTTTTGTTATTCATTATTTGTTTTGTTATGTAACAAAACAAACAACGAACCTCAAGGTGGATTTAGAACAAAACAAACTGAACTGGAAAAAATGGTTCATTTTGGTTCAGTTTGTTAATGGCGGTGGAGATGTCTCCTACCTGGTGGTGGTCCTTCCTGGAGTTCCGGTCTTCCTGGCTGCAGTGAGGGGCAACCAGAAAAGAAAAAGCCAACCAGCCACACTACAGCTGGTAGGCAAACATGATTGGTAGTAAAAATAAAATAAAATAAAATAAAATAAAATAAAATATCTGGCACTCGGTCCCTGGTACCGGCCCGCAAGCACTGGACGCAGCCCATGGGCTGGCAAACCCCCCCCCAATCCAGCGCATGGGCCTAGTACTGGCCCATAAGTATTGGACCCAGCCAGCAGGTCACAGAACCAGCCCATGGCCAGCAAAGAAAAAAAGATGCAGCGCACAGGCCCGGTATCGCCCTGTGAGCACCAGACCCAGCCCGCAGCTGGCAAAAGATAAAACGACAGGCCACGTGGTTGGCAGTTAGAAAAACCCAATAAAATTAAAATTATTTTTTTCTAAAAGAGCACCGACGTGGCTCCAGGGGTGGCTGGCTTGGACCCTAAAATAAAGAAAAAAAGAAAAAAATAAGACCAGCACTGACCCAACCCCAGGGGCCGTGCGGTCATCGCTTGAAAAACAAAAAACAAACAAAAAAAGAATAAAAATAAAAAAGAGTGGTGGCTTGGCCCCAGGCATGGCTGGGTTGGCACCCTAAAATAAAGAAAAATATAAATAATAAAACCAGCACCTCAAAAAGCCCCTGCCACAGGGACCAGAATCACCTCGCTGCCGCGGCCATCGCAACCGCCCAATAAGGAAGATGTGCTGATGATTGAAGAAGAAGATGATGATGTGGATGGTGAGGGTGAGGATGCTGCCAGTCCAGTTTGTGCAGTTGTTATTAATGTCTGTGTGATTTTTGGAATGTTTTTTCCCACTTTCCCGCTTTCAAATGGATTAAATCGCACAAAGCGGGGGAAAATGAATAACGAACAAAACAAACCAACGAAATGAATATTTGGGGAAAAATTCATTAAAAATGAAATGAAATGAACCAAACCCTAAAACAAACCGAACCAAAACAAATTGCCATTTTTTGGTTCTTGCCCATTTCTACTCACTACCATTCATACTTGTTGGAAAACAGCCTTGACAATTGCTGTGTGTTTGGGTGAGAAACTGTGAACTGATGAAAAAAGAAATCAGCTTCTGGTAGTTTCCTTTGCATGGTGTCACTTTGTGAAAAGTAGTGGTGCTGGGGGATTGCTGTGTAAAGATACTTGCTGATAGAGTGCCTGGGCCATTATAAAGTTACAAAGTGGTTACTGGAAATCACTTCTTTGGGTAAAGGACAAGCACACATTTCAAACTTTATACATGGACTTGTGAGAAATCCAATTTGGCATATTGAGGAAAGGCAAGGTGCGCCAGGTGCCTTGTTTCCTTCACAGGCAAAACACATGGATGGATGCCAATTTCCACATTGAGTGCAGATTAGTCCAAGTTCCCAATCAGGAGTGCAAAGGCCCCTTGATGTGTCCTGGTGCCACTGTTCCAGATATACACACACTGGGGGGGGGGGGGGAGTTTAAGTAGAACTCCTGAAGTAGAACAAAGAGGATTATTGCTCAGGAGATCAATCATGTAGCAGTGGGGAGAAATAGATCTCAAATGGTAAGTCTTAGAGCCATCACACTGTGACTGTTAAGAAAGCCCTAGTTTGTTGAAACAGCCACTTTTCTTAATCCTCAAGGTCTGATTTGCTAGAATTTATGCTTGCTTCAAATATCTTAAATGTATGCTTAGAAACGTAAATGCTTTCACTCTTTGGTTAGTGTACATTTTTTAAAAGTTCCTTTTCCTTGGTTGTAGAGGTTCTATTTTTGCAGAGATAATTTTGGTTATCTGATCCAGAAAGCCAGGTAGCTTCAGCAATTGTTTTGGGTCTTTATACAAAAGGTGTAGAGGGCACCCAGAAAAGGGAAAGATTGGTGGCAGCATTTTACCAAAGCTTTTAAAGGAATCAGATTTGGCACTGGAATAGAGAGGCAGCTGGGTTAGTCTCTTCCCACTCCATCTGTAAGATGGACCAATACCAACCAAGTATCTCGAAAAATTCTGTTCAACACCTTGACCATTAGCCTGTGGAGAATCTCAGGGTTCTGTGATTCTCCATACTATCTCACATAGGCATGAAAAACATGAAAGGCACTGTCCAGAATGTTGTGGTCCACTACCACCAGTGTGCTGATGACATACACTTCCATCTGGATTTTAAAATCTTTCAAGAGGTCATCCAAGTTCAAGGAGAAAACAGGAAAAGAAATTTAAGAATGGGGGTAGAATATAACATTGAAATATCCAGTCAGTCTTGTCACTCTTGGGTATGTTACATCATTAAATGCAGTCTAGTGCAAGCAAAAACCTTCAATAGGCCCACACATTTAAGATGAACATAGATTACAAATTACCTTTGAAAATTTAATATTCTCGCCTGGTTTTTGATGTAAAATAAAAAATTGACATCTGTGTGAACTTCCTAGGGGTAGCAGCACACTCCATTCAGTAAGTAATTGCAGTCCTTGTTAAGGTAATTGAAAGTATTTCCTGAAAAGGCTATAGGCGATACCTATATAGGCCACTCTTAATTTTTTTCATCAGTGGCCTATAGAGGTACAGTCGTCCCCCACTATATTGCAGTTCATATATTGCAGTCCCAGGATCTCTTTACAGGCAAGACAGTCAGCCAAGGGTTTTGTATAAGATGGCAGAGAAGAGAATAGGCATAGTTGTGAGAGAACTTCCCTCAGTGATGAGTTCCACAGATCTTAGAGCTATATGGTGCTAGTTGGATATGATAAGGGTTTTTGTATTATTTCACTTGCAGGGTTGAGGAGATTATGCTGTGTGGTGTTAATATATTTTCTTAAATCACCTGAGGTTTAGTACTCTGCTCAAAATCTCCAGTGGCATGACAAATTGTCACCAAATTTCAGCATTCCCAGATTAAACTGACTTGCACCTGCTAGTGTCCTTCATGTTCAGTTCTGTCAGAAAAGCCTTAGCAAATACACATCATGATGATTTTCTTAACAGAAAACACTAGTTAAGATGTCTCTTTCTTTAGGTCCCTGTGCTCTTTACAGTTAGAAAACAATACTCACAAATCAAGTTGATCACCACAGAAGCCCTTTGTGAGAGGCATTCATCTTAATTCACTGTGTCCTACTATTTTTTCCAGCCAACTGTTTTTTAGAATTAGGCATCTGATACTACTGTGTACTAAATATTGTCTTCTTAACAGTAACTTTTTCCACCTCTGCTGTATTCAGTTAAAAAAAACCAAGCAAACAAACAAAAAACAAAGAAAAATCTTTTCTGGTCAGCAGTCAGGCCTGTCTTCAACAGAATCTTTCATCAAAGGCCTTTTGGGGGGTGGGAGAAGAGGGGGCTGCAGATGATGGAGGAGTGACCCGAAATTATGACCTTGAGGGTTTGAATTTTGCATGTGAAGTGCATTTAGGCATGAGCATCCATCTCTACCAATTCCTAGCTGACACTGCTGATTACCAGCTTTATGGGAAAATGTTTGTTATGTATAGTATTGAGGTTATTTGTGCATGAAAAGCTAGGACCAATGGGAATAGGCTAGGGAGAGAGCTACAGGATGCATGCATTTGGCTTACTGTGCCTTCTAGAGCATGTCAGGGCACAAATACCCTCCCTCATCAGAACTCTGGGTATTGAATAGAGGGAATGAGGGATGGAGACAACCCAGAAGAACAATGAACAGTTCTTTATTTTGGTAAAAACAAAGGCAGCCAAACAGCCTACAGCAGTGATGGCAAACCTTTTAGAGATTGAGTGCCCAAACTGTGATTCAAAACCCACTAATTATTCGCAAAGTGCCGATACAGCAGTTTAACCTGGATACAGGTAGCTGTGAAAGGGTGAAGTCGGGTGCCCAAAGAATGGCCTCCGAGTGCCACCTTTGGCACCTGTGCCATAGATTCGCCAACACTGGCCTAGAGGGACTGCTTATATAGCCAGCCCAGCTAGTGAACAGGAGGTAGTATTTTCCCACCAAATATAGACAAGGTGAACCTGAGTGAAAAACTTCAACATATTTAGAGTTAATACACAACACTCCCCTCCCACCAAGATTAGTCATTTGTTAATGCATAATGGTTTCAATATGTACAGTTGCAAGCTTAGTGGTTTCATTAAATATAGTAATATGCATAATGGTTTCAACATTGTGCATGGGTGTAGAGGTTCTGATACATACACTGCACATAGTCTTTCAAATAGGCTGGGTGCCTGTGGACTCGGTCCAATCATTGGGGCCTGGTAAAATAAGAAAAAATAAGAAAATAAGAAGAGCCATGCTGGATCAGGCCAAAGGCCCATCTGGTCCAGCTTCCTGTATCTCACAGTGGCCCCACCAGATGCGTCTGGGAGTGCACGAGACTAGATATCTGTTTTGTGATACCATTCCCCTGCATCTGGCCCTTGAAGTACCCTGGTTTTAAGACTGGAGATTACACATCTCCATCATGGTTTGTAACCTTTGATGGATTTTTCCACCAGGAATCTGTCCAATCCCCTTTGGAAGGCATCCAAGCACGATGCCATCACCACATCCTGTGGCAGGGAGTTCCACAGACTAACAATACGCTGAGTGAAAAAATATTTTCTTTTGTCTGTTCTTACTCTCCCAGCCCTCAATTTGAGTGGATGTCCCCTAGTTCTGTTATTTTGGGAGAGGGAGAAGAGCTTCCCTCTATCCACTTTACTCATGCCCTGCATTATTTTGTACGTCTCAATCATATCCCCCCTCAGGCGCCTTTTTTCCAGAATAAAGAGGCCCAAATGTTTTAGCCTTTCCTCATAAGGGAGGTGCCCCAGCCCAGTAATCATTTTAGTCGCCCTCTTCTGCACCTTTTCCAGTTCTACTAGGTCTTTCTTGAGATGCGGTGACCAGAATTGTACACAATACTCCAGGTGGGGCCTTACTATTGTTTTGTATAATGGCATTATAATGTTGGCTGTTTTATTTTCAATCCCCTTTTTGATAATCCCTAGCATGGAATTGGCTTTCTTCACCGCTGCCATACATTGGGTAGACACCTTCATGGAGCTGTCCACCAACACACCAAGATCTCTTTCCTGATCCGTCACGGATAACTCAGAGCCCATGAGTTGGCAGATAAAGTTTTGATTTTTTGCCCCAATATGCATTACTTTACATTTGGCTACATTAAATCGCATTTGCCATTTTGTGGACCGTTCCCCCAGTTTGGAGAGATCCTTCTGGAGTTCTTCACAATCTTCTCTGGTTTTTACAACACGGAAAAGTTTTGTGCCATCCGCAAACTTCGCCACCTCACTGTTTATCCCTGTCTCCAGGGACAGAGCCCTGGGGCACACCGCTTTTCACTTCTCTCCATTGTGAAAATTTCCCGTTGACACCTACTCTTTGTTTCCTGGATCTCAACCAGTTCTCAATCCATAAGAGGACCTGCCCTCTTATCCCCTGACTGTGCAATTTCTCAGCAGCCTTTGGTGAGGGACTGTGTCAAAAGCCTTTTGATAATCCAGATAGACTATATCCACTGGTTTACCCAAATCCACGTGCCTGTTGACCTTTTCAAAAAATTGTAAAAGATTTGTCAGACAAGACTTACCTTACAGAAGCCATGCTGATTTTCTGTCAGCAAGGTTTGTTCTTCTATGTGTTTTAAGATTTTCTCTTGGATGAGGCTTTCCACCATTTTACCTGGGACAGATGTATGGCTAACTGGCCTGTAGTTTCCCAGGTCCCCCCTCCTTCCTTTTTTAAAAATTGGTGTGACATCTGCTATCCTCGAGTCCTCCGGCACTGTGGCCGTTTTAAGAGACAAGTTGCATATAACCGTTAAGAGATCTGCAATTTCATTTCTCAGTTCCCTAATAACCCTTGGGTGGATGCCGTCTGGGCCCGGTGACTTGTTAATCTTCAATTTATCAATTAGACCTAAAACATCCTCCTTTTTAACCTGTATTTGATTTAATTATTTAGTCAAGAGGGGCCGTTCAGGCAGCGGAATCTGCTCACAATCCTCTGTCGTGAAGACAGATGCAAAGAACTCACTTAATTTCTCTGCAATTTCCAAGTCCTCCTTAACCTCCCCTTTTCCTCCCTCACCATCGAGAGGGCCAACTGGTTCTCTGGCAGGTTTTCTACTTCTAACATATTTAAAGAAGCTTTTATTATTACCCTTTATATTGCTAGCCATGCGTTCCTCAAAATCTTTCTTTGCCTCCCTTATCATCTTCTTACATTTCTTTTGCCAGAGTTTCTGTTCCTTTTTATTTTCCTCATTTGGGGAGGATTTCCATTTATAGAAAGACCTCTCCTTGTGCTTTAGAGCCTCTCTAACTCCACTCGTTAACCATGCTGGCACCCTCTTGGACTTAGAGGAGCTCTTCTTTCTTTGTGGTATGCACTTGTGCTGGGCCTCTATTATTGTTGTTTTAAACAGGCTCCATGCACTCTGAAGAGATTGGATTCTTCGAACCTTCCCCTTCAATTTCTTTCTAACTAGTTTCCTCATCTGAGGGAAGTTTGCCCTTCGGAAATCAAGGGTTTTTATATCTGATTTGCTTGATACTCTTCCTCCAACATGCATGGCAAAAGAGATTGCGGCATGGTCACTGGTGTTGGTTGCAGCCTGGCTGCCTGAGTTCCTGTTTGAGTTCAGTGTGGCCAGAGCCTCTGTAAGGCCAGTAGTGGAAAGCATTAGGGACACCTCCAGCCATTTGCAGTATACAACCATCATGAAAGTCTGGCCATGGAAAGGACCTGCCAAGTCAATGTGCCCCCTCAACCAGTGTGTTTTGAGACTTTCCCAGCTGTTGCCCCAACAATGGGAGGTGCTGTCAGCAACTCCTGGCATGTCTGGCAGGACCTGACACTAGCAGCAATGGCCTCGTCCATATTTGGCTACCACACATAGCTCCAAGCCAAAGCTTTCATCTTTACGATGCCCGGGCAGTTTATGTGCAGGGCCTCAAGGACATGTCGCCAAAGCTTTTGTGGGACTACAACCTGGCTTCCCTACAGCAGACAGTCACGATGAGCAGAGAGTTCGTGCCGCTGGGAAACAAAGGACTGGAAGCCTGTAACCACTGGTCCCTTCAGTCACACTCTCCACACCCAGTTGAGGACCCGGGTGATGGTGCAGTCCTGGGCAGAAAGGGGAGCCACATCAGAGGCAGACACTGAAGCAGCTGCTAGATCCTCAATGAGGAGAATGGACAAAACTGCTGCAGGATCTTCCATGGGCAGCAAATGAGGGAGTCTGATCGCCCTAAGTACTTTTCTGGTCTTTGAAGAAACCAGTAGTTGTAGGCTGCCAGGAAAACCATCCACTCCAACATCCAAGGTGAGACGATCTGTGGCATTGGGTGATCGCCTGCAGGAAGACCCAGGAGCAGCTTGTGACTGGTGACCAAGTGGCATGCTTGCCCATACAATTACCTGTGGAACCATTTGACTCAAGCTACAAGCGCCAGTGCCTCTTTGTTAAGCTGGCTGTAATTTCACTTCGTTGGGGACAGAGTTCTTGAAAAGTAGGCTACTGGAGCTTCCTTCCCATCAGGGAAACTGTGACTAAGGACTGTGCCAATACCGAAAGGCGAGGCATCACATGTAAGGACCAGTGGCCATGCTTCGTTGTATTGCACCAACACACTGTCCAAAGATAAAAGTCCCATGGAAAAGTCCCATGACGGATCAGGAAAGAGATCTTGGTGTGTTGGTGGACAGCTCCATGAAGGTGTCTACCCAATGTGTGGCAGTGGTGAAGAAGGCCAATTCTATGGTAGGGATTTTCAAAAGGGGATTGAAAATAAAACAGCCAACATTATAATGCCATTATACAAAACGACAGTAAGGCCCCACCTGGAGTATTGTGTACAATTCTGGTCTCCGCACCTCAAAAAAGACATAGTGGAACTGGAAAAGGTGCAGAAGAGAGAGAGACTAAAATGATTACTGGGCTGGGGCACCTCCCTTATGAGGAAAGGCTAAAACGTTTGGGGCCTCTTTATTCTGGAAAAAAGGTGCCTGATGGGGGGATATGATTGAGACGTACAAAATAATGCAGGGCATGAGTAAAGTGGACAGAGGGAAGCTCTTCTCCCTCTCACAAAATAACAGAACTAGGGGACATCAACTCAAATTGAGGGCTGGGAGAGTAAGAACAGGCAAAAGAAAATATTTTTTCACCCAGCGCGTTGTTAGTCTGTGGAACTCCCTGCCACAGGATGTGGTGATGGCATCTGGCCTGGATGCCTTCAAAAGGGGGTTGGACAGATTCTTGGAGGAAAAGTCCATCACAGGTTGCAAACCATGAGGGAGATGTATCAACTCCAAGCTTAAAACTGGGGTACTTCAAGGGCCAGATGCAGGGGAGTGGTATCAGGAGACAGATATGTAGTCTCATGCGCTCCCTGATGCATCTGGTGGGGCCACTGTGAGATACAGGAAGCTGGACTAGATGGGCCTTTGGCCTGATCCAGCATGGCTTTTCTTATGTTCTTATGTTCTTATGTACTGCATTGAAGGCAGCAGTTTCTCGATGACCCATTCTTGTTGAGGAGGTGGTGAAGAGACTCTGCAACTGTTGCCTTGTGGGACAGGAACATGTGATAAAAATTGAGCAGTCCAAAGAAACTTCACCTGCTCCTCAACTAATGTGATCTATGCCATCTTTTGCCAGCAATGCCCTTCTGCTCTCTACATTGGACAAACAGGACAATCTCTAAGAAAACGCATCAATGGACACAAGTTTGACATAAGTAACCATGATACAGAGAAACCTGTCTCAAATCACTTCACTTTACCTGGGCACTCCTTGAAGGACCTGAAGGTCACTGTTTTGGAACAGAATCATTACAGATCAAGAATACAAAGGGAAACAGCTGAAATAAGGTTTATATCCATGATGGACACACACAATAAGGGACTGAACATAAGTCGGGGGTTCTTGAGTCATTATCAAATGTTACCACATTGCCACTTTTTCATGGACTATAACTTAAAAACTTCAGCTCTCTCTCTCTCTCCCCCCCCATCTTTTCCACTACCCCTCTGATCTGATCTGATCTGATCTGGTTTCTGTCACTTGAGGAATTTACTTCCCATACTTTTAAACATAAACAGGCTGGCTTGAGCCATAAAACCATAAAACTATACAGCTCTAACTCGTCTTCTCACCATTTAATGTTCTCACCATTTCTACTAATTAACTCTCCCTCCTCTTCTCCCCCCTCCTCCCTCCCCTCCCCTATCCCCCCCCAATTCTATATGCTGCAGCCAATCATATCTAGGCTCAATGAATATCTGGTATGAAATTTATATCTCATCTCATATCCCACACCTCATTCTGCTGCTATTTTTGAAGAAGTGCACATGTGCACGAAACATCACATCAAAATATGAAATTTAGTCTTTAAGGTGCCACATGTTTGTGTCTTTTGTTTTGTTTTGTTTTGATTTGATTTGATTTTTGCCTGAAACATATGATAAAACGAGCCCTCCTTCTGTTTACATTTCCAACATAAATTTGAGATTTGAACATTCATTTTTGCTAATTTAACCAGGGTCATACACCACTATAAAATAATTTATATATATTTTCCTTGAAAGTAACCAACTTGGTTAACTTCAGGTTTGTTTTCCATAGTTTTCCCATTTTTCAAACTCAATATTGTGAACTATATTTTGTGCCCATTTAACCATACATTCCTTCATTGTCTCTTCCTGAGTATCGAGTAAAAAATTATATAAGCATTTAATTCTGCCAAATGGTGTATTTTCTAAATAAAAACCTTGTTGATTATCTTCTGCATATCTTGATATTAACTGACATCCCGTCCACCAGTTCATCTCCACTCCCTGCATCTCCAATTCTTGTGATTTTAAACTTCCATCCAATTTGAAAAGGTCTCGATACCTCAGAATATTCTTTTCTTCTCTGAAAGGTGGAAGGGGTCACCCACCAGAGGATTTCCATATACATCTTACTCCATGACCATAACAACGCTTTCCTTATTATGTGATTATTGAATTGTTTAAAGTCCTCTACTCTATTATACCATAAGAAAGCATGCCATCCCCATTTCAAATCATGTCCTTCTAATTTTAACAATCTTATACTTTCAAGTGTTATCCACTCTTTAATCCATGTCAGGGATGCTGCTCTATAGTATAATTATAGGTTTTGGAGCCCGATTCCTCCCCTTGATTTATGATGTTGTAAAGATTTCCGCTTTATTCTCGGTCTCTTGCCCTGCCATATAAACTTGGAGATGCATTTCTCTAAATCCTGGAATACTGATTGTTTTAGTACTATTGGAATTGTTTGGAACAGGAATAATAATTTAGGGAGAATGTTCATTTTACTTGCCACTATTCTTCCTAGCATTGATAACTGAAGATTTTCCCACTTTTCCAGATCCATTTTAATCTCTTCCTTTACTCTTAAATATTTGTCTTTCATCAAATTACTGGTCTTTTTTGATATCATTATACCAAAGTATTTTACTTTTTTCACTTCTTGGAACTTTGCAATCTCTAGTAGCTCTCCAATCCCGTTTTCTCATGTTTTGGTGAGTATAATAGTTTTTTTTCTGATTAACGTTTAAACTGTCTACTTCTCCAAATTCTTTAAGTTCCTTCATCAAACTTTCTGAAGAAATTAGTGGGTTTTCTACAACTATAAGTAGATCATCTGCAAACGCTTGGACGTATGTTTCTCATCTTACTCTAGGACCTTTGATTTCCTCTGAGATCCTCACTTGATGAATCAACAATTCTATTACCATCGAGAAATGGGGAAAGTGGACACCCTTGCCTTGTTCCTTTCTGAATATCAATTTTAGATGTACACTCTCCATTAATTTTAATTTTTGCTGTTTGCCCTACATATATAGCCTTGACTGTTTCTACAAACCTCTGCCCCATCTCCATCTCTTTCATCGGTATTATTAAAAATGTCCAGTTCATGTTATCAAAAGCTTTTTGTGCATCTATAAAAATTAAAGCAGCTTGTTTTCCTGGATGTGCTTCATAGTATTCTAAATAGTTAATAATATTTATTACACTAGAATGTAGGTATCTCTTTGGGAGAAAACCCATTTGATCTTTATGGATCACCTTTGCCAAGACTCTCTTCAGTCTTGTTTCTAAAATCATTGCAAAAACTTTGTAATCAGTATTCAGAAGAGAAATTGGTCTGTAATTTTTTATATCTTCTGGGTCTGTCCCTTCTTTGTGAACAATTGTGATTAATGCCTCCTTCCACGATTTTGGGATTTTTTTCTCTTCATGAACTTCATTTATCATTTTTTTCAACAGTTCTACTATAGTATCTTCCAATTCTTTATAATATTCTATTAAAATCCCATCACTTCCTAGCAATTTCGTTTTTTCTGCTTCCTAATTGCTTCTAACACTTCTTGCGTTGACTAAGGTTGATTTAATCCTTGTTGTGTTCCAGAAAGTCTAATATGATTTTTCTTCTGTATATAATCTTTGCTTTTCTTGAGCTACATCCACTTCTTCACATAACCTCACATAAAATTCCTCAACAATTTTCTTTATCTCCTCTGATTTTGTGGCAGTTTCTCCATTTTGTCTTTTCAAACTCACTATTATGTTCTTCGCTTTCTCCCTTTTCAATTTGTGCACCAGCCACTTTCCTACTTGATTTGCATTTTCAAAATATGATTGTTTAACAAATCTCAATTTATTTGCCATATCTTCTGCCACTAGTATATTTATTTTGTGTTGTATAAGTTGAAATTCTTGTTTCAACTGTTCAGTTGTAACATTTTGTTTTAATTGTGACTGTCCTCTTTAATTCTGTTTCTAAATCTACATATCTTTTATTCTTCTCCTTTCTATTGCTGATATTTTTATAGCTAGTCCTTGAAAATACCATTATCCTGCTTCCCACACACTTTGATTTGATGCATCTTGTGTGAAATTCCTTTGAAAAAACTCTTTCATTTCTTGTCTTATAATTCATATATTTTCTGTTTTTTAAAAAAATGTTACTACTCATTCTCCATTGTGTAGGAGGCTTAAATGTTTGTAATTCCATAATAACCATATAGTGGTCTGGCATTATTCGTGGTAAAATCTGTGCATCTTGTATATCTTTCAACCATATTCTGGGGATCCAACATGCATCAATCCTTGACCAAGATTGATGTCTATCTGAAAAAAGTGTAATCTCTTGTATATGGATATCTAGTCCTCTATGTATCCACTAATGCCAGTTCCTTTGCCAGCATGAGGAGTGCTCTCGGAATTAAAGTGTGTGCATTTGTTTTGATGTTTTTTACTTGAATCTAACTCTCTGTCTTATACTGCATTAAAATTTCCCACCAGGCAGCACTCCTCGTACTGTCTAATCCTTAGATCTTTGTATAATTTTCCATAAAAGTCACTCTGATTACAATTAGCGGCGTAGATGTTAACTATCAAGACTCTTTGTCTTCCTTTATTTACCTCTACTATCAATATCCTTCCCTGTTCAGAAGCAAATATTAATTTAGGTTGTAATTTTTCTTGGACATACATAGCTACCCCTCTTTTTTCTTTAGCAGATGCTCCCAATTTCTTATTCTCTATTAATTTCTCATCTGCCTTTTTCAAATGTGTTTCTTGAATAAAAAATATTTCTGAGTTTAATTTCCTCAAATGATAAAACTTTTTTTCCTTATCTGAGGTGAGTTTAAGCCATTTATGTTTACTGCTGCAATTTTCAAATTTGTATTACACATATTTAAAAAATTTACTGTTTTTATTTTTAATTCTTCCTTCCTTCCTTTCTTCCCTGTCCAGGGATTCCTTTAGTTTTGAAAGTTTCCACCCCTTGTTCTTCTTCCTCTCCTGATTCCTCTCTCTGTAAGTTCTCCTCATTCTTCTCATCCTCCTCATCCTCTTCCTGGTCTTTATCTTCACATAATATCTTCAATATCTGTTCTGCTTTCATGGTAGAGGTTACATAATGTCTTTGAGCTGCAAATTCAAATGTAACTCCTTCTGGGAAAAGCCCTCTATAGGATATATCTTTTCTCCTCAATGTCTTAGTTAACTTCTCATATTGTTTCCTTATCTGTCTAATTTTCCAAGGTACATAAGAACATAAGAACATAAGAACATAAGAAGAGCCATGCTGGATCAGGCCAAAGTCCCATCTAGTCCAGCTTCCTGTATCTCACAGTGGCCCCACCAGATGTGACTGGGAGCACATGAGACTAGATATCTGTCTCCTGATACCACTCCCCTACATCTGGCCCTTGAGGTACCCCGGTTTTAAGCTTGGAGATGATACATCTCCCTCATGGTTTGTAACCTGTGATGGACTTTTCCTCCAGGAATCTGTTTTAAAGCCTTTATATTTTTATCATCTTTTATAAATGTGTTACCTTGGATTGCCTTCAGTACCTTATCTCTAAACCCAGATCTTAAGAACCTAATCTGTAATTCTCTAGGAAACTGCATTTTCCTAATAAAATATGATGAGGTGCTTTTTACTATGTCAATATTAGATTCAATTTCTCTTTCTCTGGACCCGTCCACTCTGTTAATATCCCGATAGCTATTTCTACCTCATCTTGGCCCTTCTGGTCTTTGACATTTTGTAATCTCAAGAGAAAACTTGCATTTTCAAATTGAATCTGCATAAGGTCAGTATCTTCCTGTTTTCTTTGTCTTTCCATATCTCTTATTATTTGTTTAGTTTGTTCTGTTTCCTTTTCCATTTTCTTAGTTACTAAAAGTGATTTCTGCATGTCTTGTTTAAGTTCTATAAGTTCTTTTCTCATATCTTTCTTATATTCATGCAGATTCATACACTCAAGTTTCATATCAACCATTTTTTGATCCAGCCTCTCTAGTCTAGCCTCCCATTTCTTATTTTGTTGTTCCTGACATTCAAAAATTGTTCTGTTGAGCTTTCATTACATTCTGTTGGGTTTGTATTGAAGCCAATATCTTTTCCACTATATTCTGCATGGAAATAACCTGGGATTCTTGGCTTACTAATTTCCCTATAGAGGATTCCAGAACTGGTGAGGATTTTCCTCCCCCTCCTTTTTCCCTTGCTGCCATGTCAACAACACTAACCATACTGTTTAGCCATGTTCTTCCTGACATTTTGCCAGACTCTGCGGATGGCATTTTCAGTGGGCAAGGAGCTCAGGGAACTAGCCGATCTCTCTGTGCTCCAACTCCTAGCTCCCTGAACTCCTTGTCTTCTGAAAATGCTGGCCACAGAGTCTGGTGGAATATCAGGAAGAAAAACTTCCAGAACAGGGCCAAACTGCTCAAAAAACTCACAACAGCTATCAGATCCCGGCTGTGAAATCCAAGAAACACTATCTTCGCTCTCATTGATTTTATAATGTTGTCATATTATGCCATCTGAAGCTAAATCAGAATGAGAGCAGGACTTCCTGCCCTTACACTGAAGAATTGTGGATAAAAGAGTAAACAAATAATGTTTTCCAGGACCAGCTAGCAATATGGTTGCTTACAGCGTCACTTAAGCAGGCAATACCAAAAAAGAGAGGAATTATGATACTTTCGCAACCCCATTCTGACATAACCCTCATTTATTAGCTGAAGAAGTACAACTGGGCCTGATCCAATTATACATACTTTGGTAGGAAAACAAGATATAAATGAAACAGACAGAGCAGGAAATAGGGGAGGAAAATATAACAATTAAATAATAGGAAGATAAAGGGTAGGCTTTTTAGAACAGCTATAGTACAGAGCATGTACTGTTCAGTCCTATAGTGAATTGAGTGATGGAGGCCTGGGTTCCAATTGCTGCTCAGCTAGCAACTGATAAAATTACAGGCCTGGTGGATCAGGGGAATGATGTGGATATTGCTTATCTGGATTTCAGTTAGGCCTTCGATAAGGTTTCTCATGGTATTCTTGCTAAGAGGTTAGTAGAAAGTGGGATAGCTACTGCTACTGTTAGGTGGATTTGTAATTGGTTGACTGATAGCACCCAAAGGGTGATCATAAATGGCTTCTCTTCAGCTTGGAGATACGTGACCAGTGGGGTGCCCCAGGGTTCTGTTCTGGGTCCAGTGCTGCTCAATGTCTTTACTAATGACTTGGATTCAAGGAATAGAGAATATGCTAATTAAATTTGCAGATGATATCAAATTTGGAGGGGTTGCTAATTCTCTAGACTATATGGTGAAAATCCAAAAGGACCTTGACAGATTAGAATGCTGGGCCAAAGTTAATGGAATGGATTTCAACAGAGGGAAATGTAGGGTGCTGCATCTAGGTAAAAATACTGAATTGCACAGATATAGGATGGGAGATACCTGGCTGGAAAATAGCACCTGTGAAAGGGGTCTGGGAGTCTTGGTGGACCACAAATTGAACATGAGTCAGCAATGTGATGTGGCAGCCATGAAAGACAATGTGATTCTTGATTGCATCAACAGAACCATAGTGTCTAGATAAAGGGAAGTGATAATACCACTCCATTCTGCTCTGGTCAGACCCTACCTGGAGTACTGTGTCCAGTTCTGTGTGCCTCAATTTAAAAAGGATGTTGACAACCTTGAGCGGGTACAGAGGAGGGCAACCAGGATGATTGAGGGTCTGGAAGAAATGTCTTGGAACGGCTTAGGGAACTGGGAATGTTTAGCCTTTCAAAAAGAAGGTTAAGGGGGGGTATGATAGCTATGTTTAAATATTTGAAAGCATGCATATTGAAGAGGGGGCTTGTTTGTTTTCCATAGCTTCAGAGACTAGGACTCAGGGTGATGGTTTCAAACTACAGGAAAAGAGATTCCATTTAAACATTCGGAAGAACTTCATGACAGTTAGAGCTGTTCGGCAGTGGAATATGCTGCCATGGAGGGTGGTGGAGTCTCCTTCTTTGGGGCTTTTTAAGCAGATGCTGGATGGCCATCTGTTGGAAATGTTGTGATAGGGTTCCTGCATGGCAGGGGGCTGGACTGGATGGCCCTTGAGATCTCTTCCAACTCTATGATTCTATGATTCTATGGAAACTCACTGAGGCAGTGGAACTGATAAAAACACCCCTGAAGCATCACAGTTACCTTGAAAGCCCTATTAGAGTTGCTTAAATTTAATTTAATTTAATTTAATTTTCTGGTTTTTGTTTGTTTGTTTGTTTCTGTTTTTGCTTTGCCTTTATATAATTTTCTCTGTATTGTATTGCCGATTTTAATTCTGTTGTAAACCGCCCAGAGTTCCTGCTGGAAGATGGGTGTTATAGAAATAAAATAAATAAATAAATAAATAATTAAAGTTGGTTCCAACTTGACAGCATGTAACTATTTATCTGGTGATATAGATGCTGTCAGGGCATGTACGTAATTCTTGTAAGTGATCACTGGCTGCAATTCCTGTATCCAATTAAAGCATTTCAAGTATAAAGTCTTTGAGAGCTACTACTGGGCCTTGAATATCAGTTGCTTCCTGTGCAAGTTAGCTACATATATTCATCATGGGGTGATTTAAAAATAGTATCACTTGCTCAAGGTTCCAAGAAAAGGCACAGAAATGGGAATGTGACTTACTGGAAACTCACTCTTCTCACTGAACTTTACTTCTTTTTACACACAAACCTCTCCTTCTCAAGGAGCTCCTGGTATAATTAGCTCTCATTTTTATGGCTGGCCTCAATTTTATTTTGCAATTTCATTTTTAGACTTACCTACATATGGGAAATGCAAAACAGCTTTTTCGAAAAGATCCTTGAGTGAACCTCTGTGTCTCCCTAGGTAGTTTGTCTTCTCTGCTTTCCTCATCTTTTTACCAGTGGCAGTTAGGCCAGATCCCAGCTGGGCTCCCATTGGATGAAAGCCAAGGCTTTTTCAATCAGCACTTGCATAGCTGATGTTCTTGCATGTACTTTGGCAAGTTTGTGCATGAAATACTAATGATACATGTCAGCTGTTTTTTTTATGATTCCTTTTACCTATGTTTAAGCTTATTTCACAATAACTATACACACAGATTTCCCTTTTTTCCCATTCTCTACCTGAAACTATTTTCCTAAAGAACTTTTATTTAAAAAGATTACAGTCCTGAATCTGAGTACATCAACTAGACTCATTTGTACAGGAAGGAATTTTGTCCATTATCCATTTTATGCATAGTAGTCCTGCCAAAAATAGCATTTCTGTGTTAGTCTTTTCATAATACTGAAGATCCCTTCTTTACGTTATGCTTTTACTCAGTTGTGTATTGTCTTGCTTAACTTTCATCAGTAAGAACATAAGAACAGCCTTGCTGGAACAGGCCTCAGCACATCCAGTCCAGCATTCTGTCTGACACAGTGGCTCACCATTTGCTTCAGGGTATTCCCAAGCAGATGTCTTCACCTGCTTATGATTCCCTGCAAATGGCATTGAGAGATATCCTGCCTATCTCTCCAACCCAGAGGTTGTCCTTAAGCATCCACAATGATAGTCACTGATACCCTATTTCTTTATGAACTTGTCTAATCCTTACTTAAAGCTGTCAAGGCTGACAGCTGTCACCACTTCTTTTGGCAGGGAGTTCCACAGAACAGTGATCCTCTGGGTGAAAAGGCACTTTCTCTTACTTGTTTGAGATGTAGTACCCAAAAGTTTCATGGAGTGTCCCCTAGTTCTAGTATTGTGTGATAGAAAAAACTGCTTTTCCTTTTCTACTTTGTCCACACTGTGTAAGATTTTATAAACTTCAATCAGGTCACCTCATAGACACTGTCATTCAAGAGTGAAGAAGCCCAGCCGCTGCAGCCTCAGATGGTAAGGAAGGTGTTCCAGTCCCTCAATCATTCTGGTGTTGGTTGGGCAGGCAACGCCCTGTGGCTCTGGGCACCCTGTGGGAGATGTTGTGTGGAAGCAGCGAGGGCATCCCAATCCCTACCTCTGTCACCTTGCCCTCCTCCTCCTCTTCCTCCACCTGGCTGCTTAGATCTCTTGGCTGGCAGCCACTGGGCAAGTGACAATGAGGCCATTAGGTGGTGGGTGATCATCTTGATCAGCCACAAAACTCACCCCTGCTCCAGCCCATCACAGCCACAACATTGATCGCCTGACAGGTGCCAGTTAAAAGTTCTCTGTTGGGTTGCCCGGGAGGGTGCTTCTGGGGCTCTGCATCTCCATTGCCCAGACTGTGTGGAGGGAGCAAGGCCACCCTGATCCCCACCTCCGTTGCCTCACCCTCCTCCTCCCTGAATCTCTTGGCTGGCAGCTGCCGGGCGAGCGATGTTGGAACCAGGATGAGTTTCATGTCTCATCCGGATGATCACCTGCCACATCTCAGCCCCAGCATCACTTGCCCAGCTGTTGCCAGCCAAGAGATCCAGGCAGCCTGGGGGGAAGGAGTGTGAGGCATCAGAGGCAGCGATCAGGGCCCAAAGTGGAAAAGTTTTTTTCCTGCTTTCTTGCCGGTGGGTTTTTGTGATGCAAGTACAACTCCCACAAATGCCCAGAGCATACCTTTCAAGTGTCCAGTTTTGGCCCGGACACTCCTGCCCCCCCCCCTTTCCTGCCATCTTCCTTGAAAATTATTTTCCTGGAAATGTCCCACATTTCTGATGGGCAGCTGGGCTACAGTTGCTGTTGGGCAGCCAGGTACGGGTCTGCTTCCAGGTGGTCCATGGGAGAGCGCCTCTCCCAGCCCAGCCCAAACCAGCCCCAACCCACACCCCACCAGCTGTCTGGATTGATATATATAGCCCCTAGAAAGCTGAGAACCTAGGTCACTTTTTGAAGCCACTGCAAGAGATTCTGGGAACCCTGTGTGCAAATTATCCCCCCCCCCTGCCCCAGGGCCTGACTGCCTGCACCCTGCTTTCTTGGAGCTCCCAGTGGCCACACCTCCCTCCCCCCATCCCAGCTGGCACTGGGGAAAACTTGATATCTATGGCCCAGAGCCACAGGGAAAAGCTGGTGTTGGAGTGCCTGCTCAACCAACACCAGCTCTCCCCCTGTGGCACTGGGCACCATGTGAGAACTGGACTCGCATTGCAGAAAGCCGCCACCACCAAAGTGGAAAAGAAAAAAGCCTTTACTTCCCACCAAACCTCAGCACCACTGCAGCAAGCAAAGTTGTATGGCTGCTTGTGAATCCTTTCCCATGCTTTAAG
This sequence comes from Phrynocephalus versicolor, assembly GCA_023846285.1. NCBI lineage: Eukaryota > Metazoa > Chordata > Lepidosauria > Squamata > Agamidae > Phrynocephalus > Phrynocephalus versicolor. The sequence continues at coordinate 3,293,908 of JAHTLZ010000120.1, forward strand.
GTTTGGCAATCTCAACCCTTGCTCAGTAAAGACTGCTGGCTTTGTGCTGCTGTAAGTGTTGAGAATCACCAAGCCTTAGCTGGGGAAGAGGAGGAGGAGGAACTGGGTGACAGATGTGTGACTTGAAGGCACCCAAAATCAGGTGACAAAGGCAGCAGGGAAGGCAGGATTGCAGTTCCTCTGTCACCCATTTCCTCCTCTGTCACTCACTTGCCTGGCTGACAACAGGAGAGCTGAGCAGGTGGTGTGCACGAGTGAACTGTAAAAAAAAAAAAAAACATGCCCACAGACTGCATTTTGCAGGGTGCATCCCAGTGTTTTAAAATCATATCCTTGCTACTCCCGTCCCCCTGTGGTTGGCGTGGCAAGGTTCTGATTTTAAAAACCTTGTGCACACAATCTGCCTTTTGCAAGGCATCCATGCCTCCGCCACCCAGCTGGTTTTGACAGCTCAGGCTGTGGCGAGGGAGGACGGTGCCTCTACTCCAGCTGCTGGATCTTGTTTCAGGCAACAGGCTGCAGCAAGATCTGGCAGCTGCAGTAAAGCCATGCCCCATCACCTCTATCTGCCATATCTTACTGTAGCTAACCCACCCAACCCTCACTTGGCTGAGAATGACAGAGCTGAGCAGGATTTTGAATTTTGCAGCTGCTGCAGTGTGACATTCAAAAACCTGCACAGTTCTCTTGTTCTGAGCCCAGCAAGGGTTGGGGGTGGGGTGCGGCACCTGCCCGACCTTTGCCTGGCTGAGAAAGAGCTGTCAAAATCAGCTGTATGGCAGTCGGGAGGGGGCAATGCTGTACTCCTGCCCTCTGGCCTGGGTTCAGCCAAATGGCTGCAGCAAGACCTGGTGGCAGGAATAAAGCAGCTAGCTACCACTCCCCACTGCCACACAGCTGATGCTGACAGCTCATTGAGGGGGTTTTCCCGGCAACCCAGCAAATAAGGGGAAGCTCTTTCCCTGATTTTCTGGACAGGAACATGTTTCCCATAGGAATGCATTGAAAGCCTATTGTAATTTGTTCCCTTCAGAATGGATTAATCAGTTTTCAATGCATTCCTATGGGAAAATGTGTTTAGAACAACAAAAATTTTGAATTATAAAAGATCCGTTGGAACAGATTAATTTTGTAATTCAAGTCATCAAGCTTCCGGTTAAGATGGCGGGCGGCAGCGTTTCCCCCTTGTTCCTGCATCCCAGCGTTTTCACAATTTTTGGGATATTGCTGCCTGGTTTATTGTTTCTTTTTTAATTTATTTGTTCCTCCAGAGATTTCAATGGGGGTCAATCAGGGCTATGGGGGCATTAAGGGGACTCAGCAATTTTTCTGGCCGATGGGAAGACGGCGTACCGGTCGTAGGTAACATCTTTATGTAGTCCGTCTTTCCCGGCGCTGAGTGTCCCCTCCCTTTTCCTTCACCCTTCTTTCCCCCTTCTGTTCCTCCCTTCCCGTTGCCTCCCTTTCTTGGGGGGTTCTCCCATCTTTGAGGGGCTTCTCCCCCCCAGGCTCAGGGAAGGATTTGTGGTGACGTGGGTTGCCCCCCCGATGGTCCGGAGGACTCGGGAGTGGTCGGCTCGGCTGCCACTCTGTCCTACTCGGACACGGAGTGGGACCTGCTGCGTTTTTCCACCTCGCTTACCCTCTGGCCTGCGGAGACTGCCGCAGTTTGTCGGCTCAGCCTTCGGGCAGCACTTCGGCTGCCAGCGTTTGCCTGGGCGTCGCCTCTTCAGGCTCCATCTTGGCGGCGCCCGGCGCTCTCTCAGGCGGCATCTCTCCCCGTGGCGCCTGGCCTTAGCCTCCTCCCGGCCAGCGTGCCGGTGGTTGGTAAGGAGCCCTGGGTCTGTCACGGGCGCCAGTATCGGGCGGAGTAGGATCGGGACGCCTCGGCTGCCAGACGCTTGCGAGCTCGCCAGCTCGCCTGCCCAGGCCGCTAGCCGGCTGCCGGCAAGGACTTGCTGGCATCATTTTGGTCCGCGCCTTTGGTTAACAACCCGGGCGGCAGGTCGGCCACTGGTGTACCGCTGCCGGTGTATTGCCGTTTGTCATCTCGGGCGGCAGGGCGGCCGCCGGTGTATTGCCGCCGGTTCCATCTTGGGCGGCAGGCTGGCCCCTGTGTATTGCCCGGTTACCAACTCGGGCGGCAGGTCGGCCGCCGGCGGTTCGGCCTCGGGCAGCATTTCGGTTGCCAGCGCTCACCGGGACGTCGTTGTGTCTAGGTTCCATCATGGCGGCGCCCGGCGCTTTCTCTGGTGGCGTCCCCCCTTGTAGCACCTGGCCGCCGGCTTCTTGCCGGCGAGGACTTGCAGGCGTCACTCTGGCTGGTGCCCTTAGTTTTCAACCCGGGCGGCAGGCCGGCCGCCGGTGTACTGCCGCCTTACCAACTTGGCGGCAGGTCGGCTTTGGTCTACTGCCGTTGCTTGCCAGCTCGGGCGGTGGGTCGACCGCCGTATGTATCTGCCGGACACCATCTCGGGCTGCAGGTCGGCCGCCGGAGTACTGCCACCACTGTCAACGTGGGCGGCAGGACGGGCCGCAGGTCGTTGGGCGTCCCCTCTTCTTCCCTATTGGTCTCCCCAAGTCCCTGCCCATTTAGCGCCCTGTTCCATCCTCCCTAGTCTCCCTGTTGGTTCCACTCTCTCTCTGGCGGATGTATTTGCATTTTTATCTTATTTGTAATTTCATTGTATTATTGTAATTTTTTTGTTTGTTTATCTCATAATTGTAGAGCTCATTTCTTGCTGTAATTTTTGTGTTGTATGGTGGGTTGTGATTATTAAGGAGGGTTTGTTGATGTTATACACTGTTTTGCACTTTAGATTTAGCTTTTGACTGTTAGCTTAGTGCCTTTTTTTGTGGGGGCTGCCATGTTTGCAGGGACTCATATACCAACTGTGTCGGGCCATGAGCGGTACGCTTGTAGCCGTAGGGTTAGTTGGATAAGAAGAACACGGGTCAGGCATCTTGTGCCTGTCCCCTGTTCTGACCCTCCGGCTCTCCGCCACGTGTCCAGGAGTCACTCCCTCAGCACCCCCAACCTTTCCTGCCTCCTGTTAAATGCTAGGTCAGTCCACAATAAGATCCCCGTCATATATGATGCCATCCTAGACAGGCGGGCTGACCTGGCCTTTATTACCGAGACCTGGGTGGGCGATGATGGGGGGGCTTCGCTCTCTCAGCTCTGCCCACCCGGGTATCTGGTCCAGGGGGTGGGAAGATCGGGGGGTCAGAAGGGAGGGGGGTCGCCATCGTCCATCGGGATTCTTTCTATGTTAGCAGGGCCTCGACATTGGTTAGCCAGGGGTTGGAATGCCTTCACCTGTTAGTGGGGTAGCGGGACAGATTTGGCATTGTGCTGGGTTACTGTGCTCCCCGCAACCCAGCTCAATCCCTACCAGAGCTCTCGGAGTTCGTCGCGGCTGCGCTATTGAAGTCCCCGCGCCTTTTGGTAGCGGGTGACTTCAATGTGCATGCTGGCGGCGGACTTTCTGGTGCAGCTCTGGAGTTCATGGAATCCATGGCTTCCATGGTTCTGTCCCAGCATGTTGTATGTCCCACTCATAGGTCAGGTCATACCCTGGATCTGGTTTTTTCCTCCATGTCGGGGACTTTGAGTCTGGAAGTGGGGGACCTTGTCTCCCTACCTGTGTCATGGTCAGACCACAACCTGCTTTCCTTTTCCCTGGCGATCGCGCGCCCCCCGCGGGGACCTTCGGCCTCCTGTTTTGGCCCGCCCTCAAAGACTCATGGACCCTAATCGGTTCCAGGAGGTCTTCAGGGAGTTTCCTGGTGGACTGACTGGCGCTCCGGCTGAAGTTGTGGCTCAGCACTGGTTTGAAACAGCTGTCCACACCATAGACCGGATCGCCCCTAAGCGCCTTCTCCGGTGCCGAGCTCGGTCTTCACCGTGGTTCACGATGGAGCTCCGGGCAATGAAGCAGGTGAGGAGAAGGCTAGAGTGCAGCTGGAGAAGAACTCGGACGGTTATTAATAAGGCTGCTGTTGATTCCCAGACTAGTCGCTATTCCAACGCGATCAGGGAGGCCAAGTCATCATTTGTCTCCCTGAGAATTGGTGAGGCCTCCAACCGCCAGGTGGAGCTTTTCCGGGTGGTTCGGGACCTCACCAATCCTAGTCCGGCCAGGCCTCCTCCTACTGATTTCAGTAGCGAGAATTTTGCAGCCTTTTTTCGATCTAAGATAGAGGCCATCCGGACCGGCTTCGACTCCGATTGTGGTAGCACTGCCCCGGCATCCCCAGTCGCTGGTCCGCCTTCGTCGCCTCGGTTGGATGCGCTTGGGCCTGTTTCTGCTGTCGAGGCCTCTAGGGCTATGGCGCATTGCCGGCCTGCGTCCACTCCTTTCGACCCTTGCCCTGCCTGGCTAATTAAAGCTGCCAGCGGGACTATGGCTGAATGGGCTTCTGTTATCGCCACCGCCTCTTTCAGCGAGGGGGTTTTTCCCTCCCGTCTGAAGGAGACAGTGGTTAAGCCCATCCTTAAGAAGCCCGGCCTGTCCAATTGCTAATGTCCCGTTTATGGGCAAGGTCATCGAGAAGGTGGCAGCGGTCCGCCTGCAGTCATGCCTTGAGGATCGGCAGTGCCTCGATCCATGCCAGTCAGGGTTCAGGCCCCATCGGGGGACCGAAACAGCTCTGGTCGCGCTGCAAGATGACCTAATCCGGGCGGCCAACAGGGGTTGCTCTACCCTGTTGGTTCTCCTGGATTTGTCAGCAGCCTTTGATACCGTCGACCACGGTATCCTGTTGGATCGGCTCTCCGAGGTTGGAATCGGAGGCACTGCTCGCAGTTGGCTCCGATCCTTCCTGGAGGGCCGTCCACAATACGTTCAGCATGGGGGGGGGGGAGTTGTCGGCCCCGTGGGTTCTCCCTTGTGGAGTCCCACAGGAGTCGTCGCTGTCCCCCATGCTGTTTAACATCTATGTAAGGCCGTTGGCTGGGGTCATTAAGAGTTTTGGAGTGTGCTGTCATCAGTACGCTGATGACACACAGCTCTATCTCTCCTTTTCCACCTCTGCAGTGGAAGCTGTGAGGATCCTTGATGGGTGCCTGGACGCCGTGCTGACCTGGACCGGGGCAAACAGGCTTAAGCTCAACCCCGAGAAGACAGAGGTTATGTTCTTTGGGAGTTCGCCATCTGGGTACGGTGGCCCTTTTCCCTGTCTGGGGGGAGTTTCCCTCCGGCCTGTGGAGAGGGCGTGGAATCTGGGCGTGGTCCTGGACCCGGCGCTGACCATGGAGGCCCAGGTGGCATCAGTGACCAGGGCTGCATATTACCATCTCTGCCAGATCACCCAGATCCGCCCGTACCTGGATGGTGACTCTCTGAGAACAGTGGTCCAAGCACTGGTGATCTCAAGGCTGGACTACTGCAACGCCCTCTACATGGGGTTGCCCTTGACTCTTCTCCGGCGACTGCAGCGGGTACAGAATGCAGCGGCCAGGCTGGTGGCTGGTGTGCGTCGTTATGACCACATCTCCCCAGTCCTCCCCGCCTGCACTGGTTGCCCATTGCAGCCCGGATTAGATTCAAGGTCTTGGTTTTAGTTTATAAAACCCTCCATGGCTTGGGACCGGACTACCTGTTGGAGCGTATCGCTCAGCGATCAACTTCGGCCCAACCTGTTCGGCAGGTGCGAGCACACTCGCTTCAGGTTACCACCCCACGAGAAGCCCGGAAGTCGGTTACCCGGAACCGGGCTTTCTCGGTGGCAGCCCCTTCCTTATGGAATTCCATCCCCAGCGAAGTGCGCTCTGCAGAGTCCCTGCTGGCCTTTCGAAAAGCTTTAAAAACCTATTTATTTTGAGAGGCCTTTGGCGAGCCCTAACCCTTTTTCTTTTTTCTTTTTCCTGCCATCTCTAATAACCAAGCGATTAATGCTTTTGTGTTTAGTTGTTTAGTGGTTAGTTGTTTAGTCATGTCCGCTTGGTTAGTAAGTTACAATGATGCCATGCTGGCACGCTGGGCGCATTAGGTTTTTAATTGTTTTATATTATTTTTCTGCTGTTCTTAATAATTGTGGTGGAATTTTGTGTTCAATTGGCGCTCGCCGCCCACTGTGAGCCGCTTAGAGTTCCGCAAGGAAGATAAGCGGGATATAAATATAATAAATAAATAAATACATAAATAAATCACTGTAGTTATCAAGAAGATGGCATTTTCTGTGAAGCCAACCTGATTCTGAACAATTTTCTTCTGAGAATAATCCTGAAATACTGTATATTTATTTACATTTTCGACAGAATTTGCCCTACAGTCAGGCAGTGTAGGGCAGCCATCTGAAACTTATTTTAAGTGCCAGGAAAAGGCAATTGAAAGTTATGTATGTTATTGATAATTTTTGGTTTTTTGAAGCCAAAAGATTGGAGAAGAGGAGGAGGAGAAACAGGGCTGTTCTGTCTGAACTTGTTAGGCTTATGCATTCTTAGGCAAGTATTTTACTTATGGGGGTTACAATTTTCTGCTGTACAACAAGCACAAAAAGACTTGGATTACCTTTGTTTTCAAAAACAAAAAGACCCTCAAGCCTTTTAAGAACTTTGAACCCGAAGTGGAATGTACTAGCATAGCTTGGAGGCAATGGGAGGGGGGCAAAAGCCCCAGGGTGCAGAGGTCTGATGGTGCTGTAGGAGCTGGTAGGGCTGAGAGTGTGCCCCAAGCTCCACACACCCATGAACTCTTCCCCCCCCCCAGGAAAAGGCAATTGCAAGGCAACTGCGTGCTGCCCAGGTGGGTCTCCTCCCAAGCACAGACCTACCCATGTGGGTCGACTGTCCAGGTGCAGGAGTGAGGTGTTGCATCGCCATGACCTATGGGAACCTGGCCAGCAGAAACAACAGTGGCATGTTGGGAGTCCACTAGCCACAGAGAGCACCCCTCACATGCCCAGCCCCAGGACCCCGTGCGCCCCCCTGTGTGTGTGTGTGTGTGTAAGTGGAGTGGGGAAGAAAAGGAAAGGTTCAAGGACTGTGAGAGTACACACGTGTGCTCCCGCCCCATCTCCCCCTCCCCCTTCTGGAGAACACAGTGCATGTGGTGGGTGAGGCTGAACGAAGAATGTGGGATGGGAATGTGGAAAGAGGGAGGACCCCCAAAAGGAAGTGAAGAGTCAAGGGGAGAAGGTTATGGGGTAGTTAAATTATGTGGCATAGTTGAAAGAGGGGCAGGGAGGGGAGGGAAAGTGCCCCACAAGGACATGTCAGGATAAGAGACAGGTGGTCTAGGCACATGATAGAGAGAGCTAGGGGGAGGGGTTGGGAGGGCAGAGGTGGGAAGGAAGGGTGGGGGAGCATCAAGGGATGAGAGGAAGGGGGTGATGATGCTACTGATGATGATGCTTTCAGCATTGCAGGGCTGGGTCCGGGTCGTTGGTTCTGGCTCTTGTCAAGGAGTCCCAAGGGGGAATTGAGCACCCGGCCTCCAGCTCCGCAGCAAGATTCCTAAACCACTGAGCTATTTGTGGAGTGGGTGTCCATGTTTTCAAACAATGCACTCCTTTCCTATCCAGAGTAGTTGTTAGTGCATCTTTTGTTTAGGGGTAGATTGAGCAGTACTGCAATGGAACCAATTACCTTGAGAAGTGCTGAGTGCACCAGCACTGGAGACATTCAAGAAAAAATTGGACAACCACCTAGCAGGTATCTTTTGATTTCTATTCCTCCATCAAGAAGGGGGTTGGACTTAATGGCCTTTTAAGGTCCCTTCCAACTAAACTATTTTTTGATTGTGTGATTCCCTACCCAGGATGCCCTGCCCACCTCCTAGATCCAGCAATCCCCCACCTGTTCAGTCACTTCTGCCCAGGTCAGGTGGCTGGGGTGCCAGAGATGCTTGGTCGGGATGCTGGACCCCAGCGACACCCTTTGCGCCACATCTAGGCTTGCTGATGGCTGGTTGAGAGCCCCTTGCATCCATTCCCCTCAGTGCTGAGCCTCTGTCAGGGTCAGAAGGCAGCCTAAAGAGAAAGGCAGGGCATCCCCCAGCCCCCCTCTTGTTGGAGGGGAGATGATTTCTGGTATCATCATCATCATCATCACTGCTGCCTTCAGCTTTCTAGCTCAGTGGCACCAAGCCCAGGTCTTCCCAGAGCTGGGAAGGGCGAAGTGGGTGGGGGTTCAATCCCAGGTGCAGACTGCAAACTGGTCTTCCACAGGCAGTTGGTACATCCACAGAGCTCGTGAACTGACTACACAGCCCAAGTGTGTTGCAGATCCCGTGGCCAGGTTAAGCTAAGCCACCGCCACCCTCTCCCCCACTTGGCTTTAGTGGGCATGACACCTTGTCATGAGGGGGCCAAGAGGTGGCACAAAAACTGACTTTGTCCCTGAGCGCTGAAAACCCTAGTTTTGCCTCTGGTGGAATGGTATTACTGTTGCTTGTATTTTCTGCTATAGTTTGTCATGCTAAAATTTTATTCTTCTATATCTTATTATTTGTCCTGGATGTTTCAGGAAAGGTAGATATTGAACCCAGGGTATGACTTATTTTAGCAGACCAGTGCTATTCCTTGAGGTGGTACATATTTAATGGCAGCATTTCTCCTGATGCTAATGCTACTGATGGAGTTTCTCTTACCTTTTGCATCCTTTTCAGCTACAGTTCCCACCACTATGGTGATTCAAGAACATACTCATTTCAGCAGTGGTGGCAAAGCTTTGGCACTCCAGATATTTTAGACATCTCCCAGAATTCTGAGCCTAGGTTGTCAATAACAAAGAAATGTGGGTGTTGTGATCCAAGACAGCTGGAGTGCTGAAGGTTTGCCACTAGAGATGGGCACGAACTGAAAAAATGGCAATTCATTTAGTTTTGTTCCGCTTTTTGCTTCATTTAGTTTTGCTTCATTTTTAAAAAAAATTTTTTTTGGAAAAAACATTTTGTTGGTTTATTACGATTTGTTATTCATTTTTTCCACTACACTGTTTGACTGTGTATTCCATCTGTTTTACTCTCAATTAATATTCTTTAAATATTTGAAAACATTTCAAAGAAATTAAGGAAAATAAAAAATAAAACACAGAACATTTTGTTAAGCTGGTGACAACTGGATACATTGCCAGCACGTCATCCACCATGTGTCCAACCCCATAAAAGATAGCACCCACTGAGGCAGGCAGGCAGAGAGTAAAGGGCTTCAAGTCACCCATAGGCAGCTGAGTGGCTCCAACCCCATTAACAGAAACACATAAAAGATAGCACCCACTGAGGCAGGCAGTGTTTTGGGTTTATACAAGGCTTTAGCAATTGGGCCCTAAGAGACCCCAACACATGCAGTAAGAGTGGAACCACCAGGTACAGCAGAGGCAGGCTTTAATTATAGCAATTGGGCCTTTTGAGACTACTAAAAACAGTGAGGCAGGCAGGCAGGGCCAGGGAAAGACTGGAAAACACTGGGCCTACAAATACCCTTTAATCCATGGTCCCAGGGTCCTTTAATCACAAAGAGAATGGTCCTCCCTGGTATGGCTAAGGGAAGGCCTTGAAACATTGGGGCTGGGTAGAAACCAAAAACACAGTGAGAGTGGACCTCCCTGGTATGGACAGGGAAGGCCTTGAAACATTGGGCCTGAGTGGACCCCCAAAACACAGTGAGAGTCGACGTCCCTGGTATGGCCAAGGAAGGCCTTGAAACATTGGGCCTGGGTAGACCCCCAAAACACAGTGA
>JAHTLZ010000120.1:3309104-3323092 GCA_023846285.1 Phrynocephalus versicolor
GGAGTTGGAACCCCAAGTCTGTCTGGCAAAAAGGCTGATCTCAGACTTTGAGGGCTACCCCAAGAAGTTTAGAAAACAAACAATGTAAGTAAAAGTAAACTACATAAATAATATTGTAAATAATGTATTTCAAAAATTTAAAATATTAGAGGTGCCCTTGGCTTGCCACCAAATGTATTTGAATGCACTGGAAGCAAGCTAATTACTTGGGAAAATATAAAATATACTGTAGTATATATTTTTAAAATAAATCCACAGTCACTTCCTCCCCTCGCAGGCAAACCTCCCCTTTGAAGCAAAATCAAATCCTCACAAACTGCAAGAGAAAAATAAACAAACTGCTATGCTATTCCCCAGTCACAGCAGACAAAGCTGCAGGGAATAAAAGGAATTATTTTCTATTTAATTGAATTGAATAAATTCCCTGACTCCCTGCCTGCCTAACTGAAAAATCTAAAGCCTCTCTGGCACCTCCGTCCCTATTGCGAAATCGAAACTAGCACAGGAGCCAGCTACACACACAGACACAGCCCTCCACCCTCCACATCCAAGACCCGACTGCGACTTCTGGAAGGTGCCTCGCCTTTTTATACCCGCTGGCTCATCCAGAAGTGTCAATCAAAACCTGGCCATGCGATTGGTGGAATGGGTCAAAAAAATTGCATGGTCCCATCCCACGGCCAGCCCATCATTGCGCAGGTGTAAAAAAATAAAAATAAAATTAAAATAAAATAAAATCAATGGAGATGTTTTATTGCAAGAAAAACCTACTGCTGCTACAAAAAAAAAAATCAGGCAGTTAAAATACCTAATTTTCAAATGTTTCTGTGGTGCTTTGGTGGGTTTTTGGACCACGATTTAAAAATAAATATTGTGGTCGCCATTTTGGATCCCCCCCCCACCGCATGGCAAATGGAGACGACGATGCCCACCCCAGCCTGGTACCAGCATCCCAGGACAGGAGAGGGGGGGAAGGCCGGGGACCCCCCCCCCAGAAACCACCCCTCGGTAGGTGCCCTCACTGAGGCAGGCATATTTCCGCCTGCTTTTATGGCCGGGACTTCAGGTTTTTTTATTTTAAAAACTTTTTTTCTGTGCTGCTTGGCATCGCGCGATCGCCGCAATGTCATGAACGACAATGACAAATCAGACCCAATTTATCTTTATCGGGTCAGGTTCGAGCTGGAGCGGAGGAATTGTCGTTCTCGTTCCTCATTACGTAACGAGAACGAAGAACAAGAACAGAAACGAGGATTTCGCCTAGTCGTGCCCATGTCTACCTCACAGCACAGGTGTGCCTTCCATGCATGGAGGTCTGCAAGGCTGCCCAACAAGAACCACTTGACGCAAAGGTTGCAAAGGCAAGGCAGCTTGTACACCCTTTCCCTGCTCAGTGGGCAAAGGCGGGTATCCATACCAGTCAACAGGCTCTCTGCCAAGGCAGTGCTCCTTGGGATGAGAGAGGAACCCTCCTGGAGACAGGTGTCAGCGCCTTGGCGAACGGCATGTATGAGGGGGAGGACATGCCCCAAACTGACTTTGCAACCACAGCGGACTTTGGTGGTGTCCTCAAACGGCCACAGGATACTCACATCTGGGCTAGGGCAAGCCAGTCAGTGGCACCAATGTTCAACTCCCTTTTCCCTGGCAGAATGGGAGTTATGGACATGATGCTCTCCATGACTCCATCACATCCTTCTGCTCCACCAGGCGTTTGACCATTTCATAGGTGGCGTTCCACCTGGTGGGTAGGTCCTGCAGAAGGATGTGCTTGGCTTGCCCCAGCTCAGCCTGCTTCTTAAGCAGCATCCTGGCAGCCTTGACGCTGTGTGAGAAGTACCTGATTAGCTACTTGCACTTGTCCAGTAGGGCCTTTGTCTCCCTGGTCCCCTTACACCAGGAATCCCTAACTGGACCCAGCCCAAGGGCATCGTGCACCAAAAGATGGAGTTTGTGGGGAGTGCAGACAATGCCCTCGAGCCCTGCCTTCTGAAGTGTGGCTACCATGTTACGGCTTGCACCTGTAACTACGAAGGTGCGCTTCATCTGCTGCTCAGGTGCCCAATCTCGCAGGGCAGACATGAGGATCTTGGCAATGTGGGTGCCTGTCGTGGTGGCCTCCTGGGCCTTGCCCTTAGCATGCTGGCTCAAGAAACCCCCACTGAGAGGCACCACTTTATGCAGAGTGGCCTGCCTCTTCGCTCTCTCAGTTGAGGACTCCCCAGCCTCCATCTCCCTACCTGCTTCTCCTACTCCCCTCTTCCTCCCAGCCCCAGAGGGACCAGTGCCTGCTGCTGGCCCTGGCAGCACCCCAGGGTGCTTGCACAGGAGGTGTTTCCTCAAGGCACTAGATGACAGATACTGCCCCTGCGCACCACCACCTTGCAGAGCTTGCACGTTGCAAGTCTCGGGTCTTCCTGGCTCTCAAAGTGCTGCCACGAGGCTTGTGGAAGCAGCTGCCATTGGCGCTCTCAGTGGTGGCCTGAGACACACCTTGGGATGATGATGACTGGGTGCTGCCACTGGAGGAGATGTGATGGAGATGTGTAATCTCCAGGCTTAAAACCAGGTTACTTCAAGGGCCTGATGCAGGAGAATGGTATCAGGAGACAGATATCTAGTCTCGTGCACTTCCAGACATTTGGTGGGACCACTGTGAGATACAGAGAGAGGGAAGGGAGCAAGGTTGCCTATGTGTGCATGCATAGGGGGAACCACTTTTCCCCCTTGCATATTTTTTAAAAAAATAACTTATAAAATAAAATAAATAAGCAAATACAATCAAATGGTACAGTACACCCAAATCAACCTTTAAAAATAAAAAGAGGAAAGGGAATATATTTGCCTCTGCTGCCATTTTAAGCCTCCAAAAAATTCTAAAAAACAAAAAATAATAATCTGAGAACACACATATTTACATGTTTTAAGCAGTGGTCATCAACTTGCTAGGTATTATCAGGCATAAATATTAATGTTCTCATAGTTTTTAAGTCTTTGAAGTACATTTTATAGGTAAAATATACTTTTCTTCGCGGATCGCAGCCATTAACAAAAGTCTGCTACTGCCATTTTTTAAGCCTCCAAAAAATCTTTAAAAAATTTAAAAAAGATCTGAGAAAACACACATTTACACGTTTTAAGCACTGGTCATCAGCTTGCTAGGTATAACCAGGCATAAATATTAACTTTCTCATAGTTTTTAGTCTTTTAAGAATGTTTCTAAAGAACCTTTTTTCGCTGAGTGCTGCCATTAATGAAATAAAATGAAATGAAACGAATTTTTCCGGTTCATTTCATTTTGCTTGTATTTTAAAGTGCAGTTCGTTATTCGTTTTTCATAACGAAACAAATAATGAATAATAAAATAATGAAAATCATGCCCATCTCTACCACCTACCTCCCTCCCTCCCCTCTCTCTCTTTCACTCACTCACTCACTCACTCACACACACACACACACACACACACACGAATACAGAATTTGGTAAAAGGGAAGCATTTCCTCCATGTAAGTGTTCACAAATGGTGATTGCTATTTATGACCTAATTACAGTATGAGTAAGGAGGACGGATCTATCACTTTATTTAATATGTGTAATTTCTCCTCAGCTGTCCTGCCATTAGTGAGTTCTGCAATATACCTCCTGAAACTAATCTTCACATATATAGAACCGTAGAATCATAGAATCATACCTACCATTTCTCTTTTAGAAGAGAAATGTTAAAAAAAATACTGACATTTGGTGATTGACAAATAGACTATTAAGCCTATTGAAAAATGGAAAATGAAGGCTCATTTTTACCTCCCACTTTTGCCTGCTGAATTTCCAGAGCACTTTTGGCTGTTCAACTATATTTGCTGTTTCCCAGAATAAGTCTATAAAAGGCAGACTGTAATCCATATACACTCTTTACTTTCCTTCTGTTATAAAAAGCACATCACAGTGACTACCTAAAATGATACCTTTATGGAAGTATTCTCCTCACAACCCTTTGGCCTTTTATTTCAGTACCTTTAAATAACATTTTATTGTCTCTGCTTCATGCAGCCTCTGCAGGAATGGCTAACTGAAATGACGTTTTAAATTACAGAAATACTTTAGAGAAACAATATGCAAGGTCACAGCCTGCTTCTTTCCTTCTACATTATTTTCTTCTCCTATCTCTTTCAACTGAAACTAATAGGGCTTTAAGTTTTAAGCTGCTTGAATGAGTAAAAAAAAACAAAAAACATTTTGATCTCTCAAGAAAAGAAGTCAAGTTGCCATGACTCAACTTCTAGATGGTGGATGATATACAATTTTATCTCCAGGGTGCCCTTTCTAGCATAGAACCTGAATTAGTGACATTCCACCTGGACCTCTAAACGGATGCTTAACTCACACTTCTGTGCCAGGGATTAATCAGAAGATACAGCAGGATGGAGATGGACTTGTTCACAAATCTCCTCAATCACTACATTTCAGTGTTTTTCTCCAGGAGAAGATGTCCTTTGACAGAAGGTATAGATACTCTGCATCTTCTGTGGCCAAGGGGCCTTCTTTATGTCTTTCCACTCTTTGAAATCTTACATTCATACCCAGGATCAGGCTAACATGGTACTGATAGCACCTTATTGTCCATGAATGGCCATGCTTCTCCAACCTTCTGGTGACGGTGGCACACAAACCTCCTCATAGAGGTTCCGATATGCCACTGTCAACCAGATATCCTACACTTGACTGCCTGGAGGCTGAGTAGTAATGGCTCACACAATTAGGTTACATAAGCACCAGATCTCCCTCTAACTTTTTCTCCCTCTGAGTGTGAGCCTTGTTCATCTGCATTCAGGGGGCAGGGTCTTGGCTGAAACTCAGAAGTAAGCTGGCACTGATATCAGGTGCCTCTGAGTTGGCACCACTGAAGCTCTGCACACACATGTGCACACCCAGCTTACAGGGAATATTGCCAGGCACCATCATTCATACCATATTCAGATACAGTAGTACCTTGGTTTACAAGCAAAATCCATTTAGTTTACAAAATCTATTTTGTAAACCAAAATAGTCATGTATCAAAGCATTTTTCCCCATAGGAAATAACCAAAACTTACTCAATTCATTTTGGGCTCCCAGTTTCCATAATTTCCTATGGGGAAATTTGCTTTGGCTGGGAGTTGCAGTGGCCTCTAGAGCTCATACTGGGCCCAGCACTGCACAGGGCATGTTGTGGAGGCCGCGGTCAGGCCACACTGGACTTGGGACATGCTGCGGAGGCTGTGGCCAGGTAACACTGGGCATGAGGTTAGCTCCAGAGGCCCAGTGCAGGCCCACCCCATGGCCCAGAAGTCACTTCTGGTCAGCCCCAGGCCTGTCCAGATGCCCCAGAGACCCATTTCAGGTATCACCAGGCCCGTGGAGAGCCCCAGAGGCAATTTCCAGTCCACCGGAAGTAACTTCTGGTCCATGCCGAAGCCCAGCACTGGCCCACTGCATGGCCTGGAGGCCCATTCCAGCAGCAGTGGCCTGAGGCACACTACAGAGGCCCTGCACAGGCCCACCATGTGGCCTGGAATGAGCTCCAGAGGCCTGTTTCAGGCAACAAAGGGCCTGCACTGAGGCGGGCCTTGCTCACAAACCAAGACAATTTTTTATTTAAAAAAATGCTCAGTTTGCAAAATACTCACTGTCCAAGGTACTTGTAAACGAAGTACCACTGGAGAAGGAAGGTTCTCAAAAAGTGCAGCATTTTCTATGAATAGAGATGTATAAATTTTTGAATGGGACATAGCAGTGTTGTATACAGACCCATTTTTCATCCTTAACGGCAATTGTGTTCCAAAGGATGGAGGAGGCCATCCTTGCTTCATTCAGTCCTAATCTGAGTCATTCCAGAGAGTGTGTGTGGCTCACTTTGTAGGGGCAATCAGTTTCTTAAGGCATTTATACACGACCCCTAAACTCCGGGGCAAATGGCTCCCAGCTCCGGAGCTTAAAAATGTTTCCCCACCAGCTCCGGAGTTTACAGGAAATTAAGTGCGACCCCGCCCACCTAAGCGCGACCCAGTGAACTTTTCTTATACCTGCTCTAGGAGGGTGAAAATTCCTTGATGCGGATGTGCCGGGCTCTCCTCGCTTCTTTTTGTTGTTTTTTGCCTCCCGCCCCTTTAAGAGAAGGAATCAGGAAGTGACGGGGCTCGGAGCAGCTTCCACCGGCACCGGGAGGTAAGCCTTTATTCTTTTGTCCCTTTTTTTCCTCCCTCCCCTCACGCAGACAGGAGCAAGGAAGTGCGGAGGGCTGGGGACGGAGGAACAACAACGAACCCCCAAGATCTCTGGTTCGAATTTAAGGGGCCAGCGGATCTTAGGGGTCATGTGAAAAAGCTCTTACACTTCTAAAACATCTCATTTTCATAATTCCAAGTCCATGTTTGTATTATACAAGCCACTTAGAAAGGGTACTAAAGTTTCACCAGCTACCATTTCCTGGTGGGGTAGACAGTTTGTTGCAGTAGTATATAGAGCAGAAGGGGATGGCAAAATCTGTTAGAAAAACAGCTACTTCTGCAGCTCTTTTGAGCCTTTCCTTCCCTGAAAGCAGTATGCAGGGCAGCTACCAGAAGCTCATGGCATCTCTTCAAATCAACACCTTCACTTCTCCATAAATGACTCCCACTCTTTTTTGGTAACAATCCCCTGATCTCTCATTATGTTCCAAGCCTCTAGAGCTGTTTTTGCTTTATATGTCACACCCTTATATACAGTTTTCAAAAATACTGGATATCCCCAATGATAGCAAATTTTCTTGGACCTCAAAATTGATGTAACCTCTTTCACATCTCATTGAAAATTCATTGTAAGATGAGAAAAATCTGAGAAAACTTGTATACGATGTTGCAGAATTTTTAAATTCTCTGGCTACTCTCTGAGGACATTAATTACTTCCTGCTTTTTTAAAAAAAATTGCAAATCTTACCAGGACATGTCTTCGAACATCTCTATTCCTTGGATCCACTCAGAGACGGGATTTTTCCCAGTCTTCTGAAGGAGACGGTGGTGAAGCCCATTATTAAAAGATCCGGCTTGGCTGTGGACGATTTGTCCAACTATCGTCCCATAGCCAATGTTCCCTTTTTGGGCAAGGTGATTGAGCGAGTCGCCGCCCTGCGTCTTCAGTCGTTCCTGGAGGAGAACCATGTCTTGGATCCTTTCCAGTCCAGGTTCAGGCCGCGGCATGGGACCGAGACGGTTCTGGTCGCTCTGCATGATGATCTGTTGAGGAGGGCTGACAGGGGTTGCTCTACCCTGCTGGTCCTTCTCGACCTGTCAGCGGCTTTTGATACCGTCGACCACGGTATCCTGCTGGAACGGCTCTCGGAGGTTGGGATTGGAGGCCAGGCCTTGGCCTGGTTCCGGTCCTTCCTTGGGGGCCGTACCCAGCGAGTGAGCTTGGGGGGTGAGCTGTCGGCTCCCTGGACAATCCCTTGTGGGGTGCCGCAGGGGTCGTCACTCTCCCCAATGCTCTTTAACATCTATATGAAGCCGCTGGCTGAGATCATCCGGAGTTATGGAGTCTGCTGTCATCAGTACGCTGATGACACGCAGCTCTATCTCTCCTTTTCCACCTGTGCAGTGGAGGCCGTCCGGACCCTTGATCGCTGCCTGGCTGCGGTACTGGACTGGACCAGGACTCACAGGCTCCGGCTCAACCCAGGCAAGACCGAGGTTATGTTCTTCGGGGGCTCCTCGGAGGGGTACTGTGGCCCTCTTCCCAGCTTGGGTGGGTCCGCCCCCCAGCTGGCGCAAAGAGTGAGGAATCTGGGCGTCGTCCTGGACCCGGACCTGACCCTGGAACCCCAGGTGTCAGCCGTGGTCAGGTCGGCCTTTTACCATCTAAGGCTTATCGCCCAGATTCGCCCGTACCTCGATGAGAGTTCCCTGAGGACTGTGGTACAGGCGCTGGTCATGTCGAGGCTGGATTATTGCAACGCTCTCTACATGGGGCTCCCCTTGAACCTTGTTCGGCGATTGCAGCGGGTCCAGAATACGGCGGCCAGGCTGGTGGTTGGCGCGCGCCGTTATGACCGCGCCACCCCTATCCTGGTCCGCCTACACTGGTTGCCCGTTGCCTCCCAAATAAGGTTCAAGGTGTTGGTTTTGACCTACAAAACCCTCCATGGCTTGGCCCCATCTTATTTGACGGAGCGTCTCACCCGGCAATTAGATCCGGCCCGACCCACCCGCTCCTCGGTGGCTCTTTCACTGCGGACAGTCACCCCGAGGGAGGCCCGTAGGGCGAGTACTCGTGGGCGGGCCTTCTCGGTGGTGGCTCCTTCCATTTGGAATCGACTTCCCAGTGAACTACGGCGGGCTCCATCGCTGGCGGCTTTTAAGAAGAATCTGAAGACCTTTCTTTTTCGAGAAGCCTATGGCGATGCATAGGGACCTGTGTATATAATTCTTTTTTTTTTTTGCCCGCCTAATTGCTCTTGGATTTTACTCTTTTATTGTTATTGTTTTTGGTATTGATTTTTATCTGTTTTATCTGTATGTTGTGAACCGCCCAGAGTCCCCTTGTGGGAATGGGGCGGTATACAAGTGTAATAAATAAATAAATAAATAAATGCACTCTTTCTATATCATAATGGTCAAGAGGAGTATAAGGCAGTACCTTCTTAAGCCAGTCCATTTTTTTTTGTAGCAGGTTTTTTTCATCCACACCCAGGTCTGGCAAGCCTTTCACCCTAATACTATTTCAGCTTGAAAAAATCTTGTTGCTGTATCATTTGTTCTCTTAAGTCAGAAACTGCCAGCTCCTGATCCAGCAATTTTCCTGAATAATATTTAAGTTGCCTCTGGGTATTTTCAACCGCTGCTCCCATTTTTGTAAAACCCATTTCCACACTACTGGCAAGTTTTTTATAATCCTTTTGTAAGTCCATGACTCTTGCATCCACACCATCAACTTTTTTTTATCAAGGGCAAGAACATTCTAATCCATCTTTCGCAAGGATTGAGAGGATTGTTCCATAGCAGCCATTTTTGTTCTAATCCATCCATCTTTGTGTCCAACTGACCAACTTTGTTGGCCACCTTTCCTGTGTTTGAGTCCACTTTTTAAGATTTGAAACAATTTCTTTCATGGTTTCATTGATATTCATAACGGGAATATGTTGTTGTTGTTGTTGTTGAGAGGCCTCTAAGTGTACCAATCTTCCAAAAGTTTTATTGCTTGGTCCAGGTTTCTCCTTTTCCTCTTTCCTCACCCAAGCAGGTTGTGTATATCCCTTAAACCACTTACGCATAGGGCCTCATCAACAACCATAACCATAAACTAAAATATTCAAAATATTCAACTGATATTAATCAGAGAAGGAAAAATGGAAAAGTCCCAGAGGGAAATAGAAGGAAATTCCACAGACTCCCAACAGTTCTTAAGCCAATTTCTTTAGTCACCAGCAGATGGAGCACGTCCTTAATGCAGTACCCAGCTATATTCTTAGCTGCTCCAGAACACCATTTTTTAATTAATTGTAATTTAAAATGCTTCAGAATCCTGCAGATCTTTGAAATGCTTTAATCCTAAATCCATACTTATAAGTATGTGGTAATCACATTCCCCAAGTAAAAGCACAGGTGCTATTAAATGTTTTTTAAGCTCAAAGCAAAAAATCAAAATCAAAATCAAAATCCAGCTTCGGAGGCCGAGTTGCTGTTGCTGCTGTTTGTTTATATTGGCTCCACTTTATAAAATTAGCTAGAAAAAGAACCTGCAACAGAAAAGCATCCAAAGGAATCCAATATTATCAGCGACCTATGATTTCAAGGCTGGATTAATTAATTGCTTTTCTCAAGCTTTCAACAGAGAATCTTTCTTTCGGTTTTAGCACTCGGAAAAAGAATGTGGCTAGATGTATTTCATATCATAAATCTGCCAAGCTGAGTCTCTCAAAAGCAACTCTCAACCTAATTAAGATGTTTCTTTACTCACATGAGTAAATTTCTGAAGAATTCATGCTGTTTAATTATTCTGAAGCATTCTGATAAGCTCAGGCAACTGGACATTAGAAAGTTAGTGTTCTGCCGCAGCCATGTTCATGCCACACACACCCTCAAAGTACCCCTGTTTTAAGCCTAGAGATTACACATCTCCATTGTAGTTTGTAAACTTGTGATGCACTTTTCCTCCAGGAATCTGTCCAATCCTGTTTTGAAGGCATCCATGCCAGATTCCATCGCCACATACTGTGGCAGAGAGTTCCACAGACTAACAACACGCCGGGTTAAAAAAAAAATCTTTTGTCTGTTCTCAATCTTCCAACCCTCAATTGGAGTGGATGTTCCCTAGTTCTGCTACTTTGAGAGGAGCATTCCTCTATCCACATTTCTCATGCCCGACATTATTTTGTATGTCTCAATCATATCCACCATTAGGCGCCTTTTTTCCCAGACTAAAGAGCCCCAAGTGTTTTAGCCTTTTCTCATAAGGTAGATCCCACAGCCCAGTAATCATTTTGGTTGCTCTCCTTTGCACCTTTTCCAGATCCACTATGTCTTTTTTGGGATGCGGTGACCAGAATTGTACACAG
This sequence comes from Phrynocephalus versicolor, assembly GCA_023846285.1. NCBI lineage: Eukaryota > Metazoa > Chordata > Lepidosauria > Squamata > Agamidae > Phrynocephalus > Phrynocephalus versicolor. The sequence continues at coordinate 3,319,671 of JAHTLZ010000120.1, forward strand.
TACTCTAGGTGTGGCCTTAATATTGTCTTGTACAATGGCATTATAATGTTGGCTGTTTTATTTTTGATCCCCTTTTTGATAATCCCTAGCATGGAATTGGCCTTCTTCACCACTGCCATACACTGGGTAGATTTTTTCATTGAGCTGTCTACCAGCACACCAAGATCTCTTTCCTGATCCATCACAGATAGCTCAGAGCCCATGAGTTGATAGATAAAGTTTTGATTTTTTGCCCCAATATGCATTACTTTACATTTCCTACATTGCAACACATTTACCATTTTGCAGCAAATTACCCCAGTTTGGAGAGAACCTTCTGGAGCTCTTCACAACCTTCTGTGGTTTTTACCACATGGAAAAGTTTGTGTCATCCACAAACTTGGCCACCTCATTGCTTATCCCTCTCTCCAGGTCATTTATGAACAGATTGAAAAGCACCAGTCCCAGGACAGATCCCTGGGGCACACTGTTTTTCACCTCTGTCCATTGTGAAAATTTCCCATTGACACCTACTCTTTGTTTCCTGGATCTCAACCAGTTCTCAGTCCATAAGAGGACCTGCCCTCTTAACCCCTGACTGTGCAATTTTCTCAGCAGCCTTTCATGAGGGAATGTGTCAAAAGCCTTCTGGATATCAAAATAGACAATATCCACTGTTTCACCCAAATCCACATGCCTGTTGACCTTTTCAAAGAATTGTAAAGGGTTTGTCAGGCAAGACTTACCGTTACAGAAGCTATGCTGATTTTCTCTCAGCAAGGTTTGTTCTTCTATGTGTTTTAAGTATTTCTATGTGTTTGAGATTTCTGGATGAGGCATTCTACCATTTTCCCTAGGACGGACGTAAGACTAACTGGCCTGTGGTTTCCCAGGTCCCCCTCCTTCCTTTTTAAAAAGTTTGTGTGACATCCGCTATCCTCCAATGCACTGTGGCTGTTTTAAAAGACAAGTTGCATATTACCGTTAAGAGAGCCGCAATATCATTTCTCAATTCCCTAATAACCCTTGTGTGGATGCCATCTGGGCCCGGTGACTTGTTGATCTTCAGTTTATCAATTAGTCCTAAAACATCCTGTCATTTAACCTGTATTTGATTTAATTCTTTAGCCAAGAGGGGACGTTCGGGCAGCGGAATCTGCCCAAGTTCTTCTGTCGTGAAGACAGATGCAAAGAACTCAGTTAATTTCTCTGCAATTTCCAACTCCTCCTTTATCTCCGCTTTTCCTCCCTCACCATCCAGAGGGCCAACTGGTTATCTGGCAGGTTTTCTACTTCTAACATATATAAAGAAGCTTTTATTATTTCACTTTATATTGATAGCCATACGTTCCTCAAAGTCTTTCTTTGCCCCTCTTATCATCTTCTTGCATTTTTTTTTTGCCAGAGTTTGTGTTCCTTTTTATTTTCCTCATTTGGGGAGGATTTCTATTTATGGAAAGACATTTCCTTATGCTTTAGAGCCTCTCTAACTCCACTCGTTAACCATGCCGGTGCCCTCTTGGACTTCGATGAGCTCTTCTTACTTTGGTATACACTTGTGCTGGGCCTCTACTACCATTGTTTTGAACAGGCTCCATGCACTCTGGATAGATTGGATTCTTTTTTCCTTCTCTCCTTGTGCTTTAGAGGCTTTCTATAATACCATAATAATAACTGGCGATAATAACCAGTTACTAACAGGAGACAAGGAATAGGCAGAACTACTCTACACCTTCTTTGCCTCCATTTTCTCCTAAACGGAAGAAAGGGATCTGCTGGGACAAAGAGTAGATGAGGTAGGATGGGAATTGCAACATGGAATAGGTAGGGAGCTAGTACTGGAACACCTGGAAGCATTAAATGAATTTAAGTCTCCTGAGCTAGATGAATTACACCCAAGGATATTAAAAGAACTGGCACAAGTAATTTCTGAACCATTGGCTATATTTTTTGAGAAGTCCTGGAGAACAGCGGAAGTCCCCATCAACTGGACGAGGGCTAATGTTGTCCCCATCTTCAAAAAGGGAGGGAAAAGAGGACCCAAATAATTACCGCCCAGTCAGCTTGTCTTCAGTTCCTGGAAAGATCCTAGAGCAGATTATTAAACAGGCAGTCTGCAATTATTTAATAAACAATGCTGTCATTACAAGAAGTCAACACAGGCCTCTTAAAAAAAGTCATACCAGACTAATTTGATCTGTTTCTTTGATAGAACTACAGGCCTAGTGGATGAGGGGAATGCTGTGGATATTGTTTATCTGGACTTTAGTAAGGCCTTCGATAAGATTCCCCATGGTATTTTGCTGAGACGTTAGTAGAAAGTGGGATAGATAGTGCTACTGTCAGATGGAATTGTAATTGGTTGACTGATCGCACCCAAAGGGTGACCATAAATGGCCTCTCTTCATCTTGGAGATATGTGACCAGTGGGGTGCCCCAGGGTTCTCTTCTGGGTCCAGTGCTGTTCAATATCTTTATTAATGACTTGGAGGAAGGAATAGAGAGTATGCTAATTAAATATGCAGATGATACCAAATTGGGAGGGGTTGCTAATTCCCTAGAGGATAGGATGAAAATCCAAAAAGTCCTTGACAGATTAGAGTGTTGGGCCAAAGTTAACGGAATGGATTTCAACAGAGGGAAATGTAGGGTGCTACATCTAGGTAAAAAAATGATTTGCACAGATATAGGATGGGGGATACTTGGCTGGAGAATAGTAGCTGTGAAAGGGATCTGGGAGTCTTGGTGGACAACAAATTGAACATGAGTCAGCAGTGTGATGCGGTGGCCAGGAAAGCCAATGCGATTCTTGGTTGCATCAAAAGAACCATAGTGTCTAGATCAAGGGAAGTGATAGTACCACTCCATTCTGCTCTGGTCAGACTCCACCTGGAGTACTGTGTCCAGTTCTGTGCACCTCAATTTAAAAAGGATGTTTTAAAACATCCTTTAGAAAGGGCGACCAGGATGCTTGAGTGTCTGGAGGAAATGTCTTATGAGGAACGGCTTAGGGGACTGGGAATGTTAGCCTTTCAAAAAGAAGACTGAGAGGGGATATGATAGCTATGTTTAAATATTTGAAAGGATGTCATACTGAAGAGGGAACAGGTTTATTTTCCATGGCTTCAGAGGTCTGTGAAGATTCTCAGTCATCCAGGTGCCTTTATCTGGGAGTTGAGTCATGGCTACTGGACTTCTTTTTTGAGAGATAGAAACGTTTCGCTGTTCATCCAAACAGCTTCATCGGTCTGAATACAGCTAGTGCAAGAGACCTCCTTATAGTCAGCTTGACCTCTTGTCCCCTGGTCTGATTGGCTCATAAGATGAACAAAGCCTGAATAGGCTCGTTAGGGAGACATTAGTGTCCATGGCCTTAAGGTAAACAATGGCCTAAGATGCTGAAACCCATCAAGAATGGGTCGTTAGCTGTGACCTTGATGGTG
>JAHTLZ010000120.1:3324592-3366917 GCA_023846285.1 Phrynocephalus versicolor
CTGGACTAGATGGGCCTTTGGCCTGATCCAGCATGGCTCTTCTTATGTTCTTATGTTCTTATGTTCTGTTAAGGGTGACTAAAGTTTGATAAACTGTTGTAATCCTTCTTCCTGCCTCCCAAGTTATCTTGCTCCTCCATAGAGAATCCAGGTGGAGAAAGTTGAGAAAGATTCACTCCAACAGCTCCATTCAACCAGGTATCTGTTATGCAAGCCAGGTTATCATGTTTGTCATCAAATATTGGATATTCTCATACTTTTTAAAAACTATTTTATTGAATTTTATAAACATAACAAGTTAAAACAAATACTTTGCTTATGTGTTGCCATGTTACTTAGTTCAGATACAAATATTTTCCCAATATTTCAGCACAAGTGTTTGGAATATTCCAAATTTACATGTTTCTTTTTCATCATTGTATTCATCATTACTTATCTCCATCTTCATCTAGTGCAAAAAGTGAAAATAACAAAGTAAAACATTAAGCTAGCCTATTTAATTTTAATTCCTCATTTTACTAAGCACCTTAAAATCTATCTACCTACCTCAATATATGATAGGCATACATTTATAACTGTTTTCATCTAGTACAAAGGGTGAAGATAGTAAGTTTGACTTAAGATATCCTATCTAATAGGATAACCTAGTAAATAATAAACAGATATCTTAGTAAACAATAAACATCATCAATGCATTATATTTTATCTATTCACCTAGGTTCTATCAACTTTCAAATATTATATCAATATGGCTGAGGCTAATACTTAATGGGTTATTTAAAAAGAGTTATATCTTGGTCTCTCAGTTTTGTAATCATTTAAAATATTCTATTCTTGGTTAGTATATTCCTCTTGGAGGTCACACAGATTAACATTTCAGTAACCTCACTCCCCTTTCCATCTTCACATCTTAATATTTGTTTAATATTTTAAGGATGGTCCAACACACCTCAGAATGAATGCACAGAGGAACAATTGGTTCCACCTAAGGATCTCTACCTCATCACAATTGATGAGATACAGGATCAGGTGCATGTAGATGAACAGGGTGCAGGAGAGAGGCTCCTTGTACTAGGGGATTCTATAATTAGAAATACAGAGGGATGGATTTGTGATGAGCATGATAACCGTATAGTCACTTGCCTGCCAGGTGCAAAGGTTGCAGACATCACGAGAAATCTAGATAGCTTGTTAGAAAGAACCGGGAAGGAGCCCATGGTCATGGTACACATTGGTACCAATGATGTCAGGAAGGCCAAATGATCAGTCCTGGAAGCCAAATTCAGGTTGTTAGGAAGGAGATTGAAGTCCAGAACTTCAAAGGTAGCATTTTCAGAAGTACTGCCTGTTCCTCATGCAGGACCCACCAGGCAGGCAGAGCTCAGAAGCCTCAATGCCTGGATGAGGCAATGGTGTCGCAAGGAGGGCTTCACATTTGTCAGGAACTGGAGAACATTTTGGGACAAGCCAAACCTATTCAGGAGGGATGGGTTGCACTTTAACCATGATGGGACCAGACTGCTGGCACTCAACATCAAAAAGGCTGCAGAGCAGCTTTTAAACTGATAACTGGGGTAAAGCTGACAGAAGCTGAGTGGCATCCGGTTTGGAGCACCTCGTCCTGTGGAATGAGGTTGGAGAGGGTAGAGAACCACCAAGTGATGACATAGTAGGTATTAGTGGTAGTTTGTCTACTAGAATTAAAAGCTGTGGGGGTGGGGGGAGAAAAGAAGCAGCCCTCCTACAGGTGCTATAAACTCAGGCTCTAAACTGAAGGGATAGAGAGGGGTGGATTGGAGGGGGAGTGGCCATCTATGTCAAAGAAGGGGTAAAATCCAACAGAATGGAGATTGATGGAGGGCCTGACTCCATGATAGAATCACTGTGAGTTAAACTAACAGGTCCAAGGAGTGATGTGATAGTTGGGGTATGCAATTGTCCACCAGATCAAAAATTTGAAGGGGACCTTGAAATGAGGAGACAAATCATGGATGTGTCTCAGAGGGATAGGATAGTAATCATGGGGGACTTTAATTATCCCCACATTGACTGGGCCAATGCAAGCTCGAGGCAAGAAAGAGAAGCCGGGTTTCTCGACATGCTGAATGATTGTGCCTTAGAGCAACTTGTCATGGAGCCCACCCGAGAACAGGCAACTCTGGATCTAATACTGTGTGATACTCAGGACTTGGTCAGGGATGTGAATTTCACTGAGCCTCTGGGGAACAGTGACCATGCTTCAATCACCTTTGCCATCCATGTCGGTGGAAGAGTGTCAAGCAGTGGTAATAGAGGCCCAGCACAAGTGCATACCACAAAGAAAGAAGGGCTCATCTCCTTTAGCTAAACATGGGTGGGAAACTGGGCATAGCATATGCTTTAACTAAACAAGAAAGCTGTTCCAATCTCACTCTTGGAATATAAGGCTGATAAGATAGACTTTAGAGATACATTTGAGGGTGAATGTGGTGAACTGGGAGGATGGGCAAAAATGTCATGACGCATGGCTGCCTGTAATTAATTGCATAAGATCAGTAATAAGGTAATTGAACAAACTGGTCCACTTGAATGTTCTGCTATATCTAACAAGCAATGTTTGTTATTTCTGATAGCCCGAAGATGGCATGATGGCTATACATGCTGAAAGCTTTATCTTTTGATGGTATTACAGTTTTTTAAAGTTTTTACTTGGAAACAAAGGACTTCTCTACTCAGAGATGCCGGCAACAGCAGATGTTATACAAGCTCAGGCTTTTATACATTCTTCCCCAAACAGGGGTAAAAGCCACAGGAAGGAAGGAAAGATGGAAGGAAAGCAGCTGCCTCACAGTCTTGAAACAGGGAAGGTTTGGTTCTGCAAAGAAGTAGAGGTCTAACAGGCTGTTTTTTTTTCAGAGGATGTTGAGGAACACAGCAGCAAATGTTCCCCTGGCCCACAACCTCCCCATATGAAACACAGGACTATGATTCTCCACTCAGGAATGCTGACAGTGCTAGTATATCTGTCTCCCACAACTTGCTTTTTTAAAATTGCAAAATGCTAGGTTTTGTAGACCTACTTTCAAATCTCTATTCATACATCAAACTCACTGGTTGATCTTGTGTCATTAAAACATCTCAAACTTATTTATCTCATGGGATGATGTGAGAATAAAGTGGGTAGTGGAGCAGCCATGCCTGCTGTCTTGAGGTCAATGAAGCGAAGTGGAATATACATGAAATAACTAAATGCAGAACACATATGCAAGAATGGGCCATGAAGTACAAAATATAGATGCTTGATTGCTAGTGTCTTGTTAAATAATAGGCCTGTTGTCTGGCATTTCCCTTATTTTCTATTACATGGGATGCAGTCAACACTGAAATATATGAGAGCATTTGGAACTGAAGCATGGGTGCACATTCCAAGGAAGTATCATTTGAAGAACAGCCCAAGGTCACGTAAATTAATTTTTGTTGGCTATCAATCAGAATGTAAATCCTGGTGCTTTTTTATTATCATGGGAAAATATATTTAAGCAAGTCTGCCACATTCTGTGAACACAAGAATTGGAAGGAAATACATGCAAATGATGAGGTTTTCCTGCCAAACATGTCTCACACTCAGTCAAAAAGTCTCTATTCACAAGAGTAAAGGTTTAGGAGGGGACAGAGAGAAGAGACATGAAGAAAATGAAGAAAATGAAGTAGGATATTGTAAAGCTGAGGAGGTTGAGGAACGGTCTTGCCAATATGTTCCACAAGAACCAATATTGGAGTGCCACCTCAGAGGTTCTCATTTAATTTTATGTCTTATGAGCCTCAACATTCCAGGAAGTGTTAGATTTGTCAAAACATGAGCAAAAATGTGGAAAAGGGCAATGGAATCTGAATATAATTCACTTAAGCAGCACAATGTCTTCACTCCTGTTAAGCTTCCAGAAGGCCACAGTACAGTTGGTTGCAGATGGGTCTACAAAGTGAAGAAGACAGCAGATAATTCTACACAGTGCAAAGCAAGATTGGTTGCACAAGTTTTTTTGCAGAAAAAATATGTAAATTATGATGAATTGTTTGTTCCAACAGTTAAAGCTGACACATTCAGAATGGCTTTGTCCATTGCTGTTTCTAAGAAATACAAGGTTTTCTTTGGCTGCTACCTATTCTATCAAAATTCCTGTTAAAGGATACAATACTCAAATTCTTGATGGTACTATATTTTGGGCTATTTATTTATTTATTTATTTATTTATTTATTTAAATACCACCAAGCTTAAGTCAAAGAACAACTCCAAGCATTGTACAAAAAAGTTAAAACCACAAATAAAAATAGCATTTAAATATATTAAGTAGACATAAAACAACTAAAGTAAACAAATCATAATTGTCAGGTAATCAACAGATAGTCAAATCAGGTAGTTATGTAGGTGGCGAGTAACAAGCAGCATTGCCAAAAGCCTCACAGTAAAACCAGGTTTTTAAAGAACCCTTAAACTGCCACAGATAGAGCTAAGCGGATAGCAATTTGCAATCTGGTTTTTCATGGCATTTTTTAAAAATTCCCTAGGGGTGGCTATGTTAAGTGCCAATGCTAAAGAAGAACTAGTTGGATGGGCATTTATTAATCTGAGGGTCAAACAATCTGTCTGTCACGTCACAAGCCGTGGAGGGTTTTATAAGTTAAAACTATCACCTTGAACCTGTTCCGGGACACAACAGGTAGCCAGTACAGATGAGTCAAGATGGGGGTGATGTGATCATATTTGCTCACACCAGCCACCAGCCTAGCCACTGCATTCTGCACCCACTGCAGTCTATGGATCAGATTCAAGGGTAACCCCACAGAGTGCATTGCAGGAGATCACTAAGGCACACACAACTGCTCTCAAGGATGTCTCATTAAGAAAGGGGCAAATCTGGGCAATGAGATGGAGCTGATATAAGGCTGACTTGGACATGGCCGCTGTCTTGGCATCCCAGGAGAGCTGGGCCCAGGACCACACCCAGATTCCTCACTTTCTCTGACAGCTGGAGGAAAGTCCCATCCAGATTGGGGAGAGGGCCACCATACCACTCTGAGGTACCTGCTAAGAACAGAACCTCAGTCTTATCAGCATTTGCAGAGGTATATAAGTTTGGGAGGTATATAAGTTTGGGAGGTATATAAGTTTGACAGACAGACAGGCAGACAGGCAGACAGGCAGACAGACAGACAGACAGACAGACAGACAGACAGACAGACAGACAGACAGACAGACAGACAGACAGACAGACAGACAGACAGATAGATAGATAGATAGATAGATAGATAGATAGATAGATAGATAGATAGATAGATACATACATACATACATACATACATACATACATACATACATACATACACACATAGTTTATCAACTACAGCACTATGCTTTATTGACTACAGATTGTTTTGAATGAAAAGGGTCTAATTAGGACAGAATATGGCAATTTCCTATAGGCAAAGATGTCAGACAAGGGTGCATTTTATCTTCTTATATGTTCAATATATATGCACCACATATCACATGAAAAGCACATCTAGATTCAAATGAAGTAGGAGTGAAAATTTGTAGCACAACATTTTAAGATATAGTTTCCTGATTTATTTTATTCTTGCAAAGTACATTACTCTGATCTTCAATCTTAGTGCATATATTAAGGAAATAATTTCTTCTGTTCTTCAGTTTTGCACTCATTCTTCCCACTTAAATAAGCACACTTCATATGTAAGAAGGTAATGTGGAGTACAATATATGGGTGCTTGGTTACTAGTGCCTTGTGGCATTTTTGCTGCCACTGAGAAGAGGTGTTAGTTTATGCTATCTCATAATCTGCTTCATGCTGTCTCCATTCATGAAATGAAAGTGGGATATACTGAAATTCTGGAGGATCATACTTCTTGTTATATTCTTGTATGTGATATGATACTGTGCAGTCTTTTCAAGTGGAGAATGTTTTCAGTACTCTCTAGGAGAGATTAATAGTTCTTTTATTTAAGATCAAGAATACTTGATGGCTGAGGGAAATAGAGATTATCCCAATTATGTCAGTACTTCAAAAGAAACAATTATATAAAATATTTTGGATAAATCATTTGGGGGATGGGAGACAAAGGGGAAAGAATCCTAACTGTAAAAGTATAAAGCAAGAGTTGACACAAATCATAGTAAATTTAGGTTGGAAAAATGTAGTATTATTTTTCATTTCTTCAGTAACAATGCCAGTATGCAGTAAATAAAAAAAGCAAAGTGTTCTGCTTATATACCACCCCATAGCACTTTGAGCACTCTCTGGGCAGTGTCCAATTTAATTATGCAGGCTACACATTGCCCCCCGCCCCCAGCAAGCTGGGTACCCATTTTACCAACCTCGAAAGGATAGAAGGATGAGTCAACCATGAGCCTGCTACCTGGGATTGAACTCCAGGTTGTGAGATAGTTTTAGCTGCAATACCACTCCAGTATTCCTGCCAAGAAAACTCCATGGATATGGGGTCATGGAGAGTCGGTCGCGACTGAAACAACACAACACACACAGGCATTTAACCACTGCACCACATGGCTCCTTACATATATTGAATAACTAGTTATAGTTTTATATATATATAACCATTAAATAACTATTTAATATTGGATGAAGCCTCTTAGGAAGAAACTGATTTGTGAATGACTGTAAAATTTCAAGTATAGGTGTGGTGCATGCAATCAAGTTAGTAGGGAAACTTCATAGACAGAGGTGTATAAGGCTGTCTAAAATTGTTAGACTAAAAATTGAGGGGGTTTTTATACACCGAAGAAAGACGAGGAGAGAACTACATGAGTTGGAAAAGTGGGGGTTATTTTATACATATACAGTGGTACCTTGTATAAAGGAATTAATTTGTTCCAAATGAAATTATGTTAAGCAAATTTTCCTTTATACAAATTTATACAAATTCCCATAAGAATGCATTGAAAATGGAGTGATCCCATTTTTATGTTGTACAGATTCTCCCCATAGGTGATTATGTTAAGCAAATTTCTTCTATCTCCGGAATTGTTTATGTTGTACAAATTTTATATTATGCAAGCTGTTTGTTATAGAAGGATCCACTGTATCTTATAGATAGAATAATACAGTATATTTTGCATGGGGAGGGGGAGAAGACTCAGGTTAAGGGTGAAATCTCCTCAGAAATCATATTGCAAAATCTTCATTAAAATTAATGGGATACTGGCTGGCTCATGTTTTTATAGTAGATCTTTTTAGAAAAACAAAATCTGTTCATCACAGTGATAGTAAGTAGAGATGGGCACGAATCGAAAAAATGACGTTTTGGTTTTTTGTTTTTCATTGCAGGTCCGTTTCAGTTCATTTTCGTTTTTCATGTATTTTTTGAAAAAATTTCGTTTCGTTTTTTGTTTTTTTCTTTTTCATTTTTACCCACTTTTTGCGCGATTTAAAGCATTTCCGCATGCGGACATCCCCCCAATGCCCAAGACCAGAGGGAAAACATCAGTCATGTTTGACTTAAGTCGGAGCAGCTAGCGTTTGCACGGAGTTCTACTCCGGTTTTATCATTTTAACATTTTAGCATGTTAATTGTCCAGTGTTATTTATATTTTAGACTTTTAACTTTTAAAAACCTTAATTGGGGACCTTGTTTTAAATTACGAGAGCAGAAGCCTGCTGTTGATATTATTTTTATTTGAATTGCTTTTTACTATCTACCGGTCTGGCGACTCCCCCAACAGCTGAGCTTAGTGAAGAAAGCAGACAACCTGCCTTACAAGGATTTACAACCGGCTTTTCATATGAAGACCCTGGAACTGAGAAATATTTATCTTATAAGCGGCTGGTAATCTACACCCATCACTCGTTTGAGCTATGGGGAAATGCAAGAGAAGACAGAAATCACCTTCGGCCTCTCATTCATCATCTCCCACTCCGTTCAAGCAGCCCAAGCTGGATGGATTTCTACGAAGCAAGGCCCCAACTGTAAGTAAACTCGGATTACAACCCTCGGATGTTACCTTGCACAACAGGTTTAGCAGGTTGGTAGAGACTGAGTGTCAGGATGTATTAGTGACTACTCCCTCTATGCCAAATGAGGGTTCACTCCCCGTATTGCCGGTTCCTCTGAGCATTGATAACTGTTTAGGATCTTCGGAGGCGCCCCTCTCAAAGACAACACTAGCAGATTTGGTGCCCAAACAGAGCTTTTGACTGCACAAACTGTGTCGGCAATTTTTAAACTTCTTTCAGAGATAAACTGCAAGATGGAGTCTCTGAAAGCACTCATTAATAGGTTTTTTAACAATCAGCACACCAATGAAAAGGTAGAGAATTCTATTGATTCTACAAATCTCAGAGGGTCTGCAATCATATCCCTGTCAAGAACATGTGTGCAGAAACCGGCCTCTAAGCCAGCTGCCCTTATGAACTTAAAAGACTGCTACATCACAAGCAGCTTCAAAGCCCACCCCGCAGGCAGCTATAAAGCTTACCGAGGGGAAGCATCCTGTCCAGGCAATACACAAATCAGCCAATCGTATCTTGCAGTGAAATCAGATTGCTCTCCTGATCCTAAGTAACAAAATGAACTTTAGGAGATGGAACTCAAAGAATGCAGTCATGTCAGCCCTGAGTGATCTTCTTCGTTGTGATAGCAACAAACTGGATTTACTTGAGATTGAATGGCTTCCATCCACCTTTAAGTCAACCCAAGTACTTTTGACTTTTAGTCAACCAATCTTTCCAAGTATGATGTGCAATATGAAGCCTTTCCTGAATTCACTTGAGATTTTTCCCTCCCGGGTCTTCAGAAACAAAAATGTTAAACCTTTAGTGAGTTTTGTGGCCCGAAAGAAGAAGCTGCCAGAGCCCCACAGTGGCAATCCACATACTGGATCTCTAGGCAACAATAAAAAGTTCTTCAATAAGGGGAATGACATTTTGCACCCGACTATTACAAATGGAGTGAATTGCTGACCCTGCAGTTGAGCATGAGTATCTCCCTCCTAATGGTTCCCCTTCTCTCAGACCATCTCAACAAAGACAACCCGATGCCAATCTGGTGGAAATTGCCACAGGTCAAATCCAAGGGAAGGAACCGCGGATACCTTCACGTCTGGGAACTGACTAGCCTGCCCCACAAATTTCAACACGCAAACAAATAATCTTCAAAATATCCAAGCTTCCTGCACATGTAACATTCAGTTGCTGTCCTGGAATATTGCGGGTTGGAGGAGCCGCTCATCAGACCCAACTTTACTGGGTTTTCTAGCGTCTTTTGATCTCATTGTCCTACAGGAGACCTGGCTTCCTGCTGAAGAGTTGATCCAAATACCGGGCTTTGTTTCCTGGTCCTCCCCAGCCTCAAAACTTAGGTCGAGAGGCTGGGCCTCTGGAGGGCTGACTATCCTTGTCAAAGCCGAATTGGGATGGCAGGGCCAGGAAATCACAAGGGAGGAAGCTTCTTGCTACCTAGCGATCAGGCTCTCATTTAAATCTTTGCTTTGTATAATTGTGAATGTTTATCTACCTCCCTGTGCATCCCCGTACTACAATCCCCATATGTGGGCTGACCTGGAAAACTTTCTAGTTAAGTTAAATCTATCCTTTCCCAATGCTCTGGTGATACTGGCAGGGGATTTCAATGCTAGAGTTGGCCCTTCCTTACTAGAATATGTTCAGCGAGGTGTTATTCCAGCAGAGTATGTATCAAATCAATCCTCGTGGTTTCAAGGGATGTCAAAAGAAACGCAGCAGGTTCTTGATTGATATCGTTGATTTATAAGTGTAATCTTTCTATTTTAAGCAGTAAAGCCCATGGCTTTATCTATCCTTTCACCTACCATGCTAAAAATCATAGTAGTGTAATAGATTATATCTGTGTCTCTTGTGACAAAACAAATCTATTTTCAGATATCCAAGTTCTAGCGAAGGAAGATAGTGACCACCAGCCAATCAGGGTTCAATTCCAGGCCAGTTCAGAAATTAGAACTGTCACCCCATACAACAAAGTGATATTGAATAATATAGAGGTAAGACATAACAGGAGAATACATTGGGCTAAGGTGAACACAGAGGCAGTATCCCACTTCTTGAATTCTGAGCAGGCAAAAATATGGAACTCGGCAATTGCCTCAAAGGTAGACAATTCAAGCATAGTCCTTTCCTATTATGCCGAGCTAAGTCAGGTCTTAAACGTTCACTTACTAACAGACAATCCTCCACCCAAGTTTCACTCATATTTTAGGTCATGCTGGTTTGACTCTGTATGTCACCAGAACAGAAAACATTTAAGAGCTAAAATGCACCTCGCCCTGAACAACCCCACAGCAAAAAACCAGAATGAAATGCTAAAGATAAGACATGCATATAAAAAACTCCTACTAAAGAAAAAAGCTGCTTATAAAGATAAGCTCTGGATTAATTTGGAGTTGCAAGCTAAAGGAAAGAACTCAGCACTCTTCTGGAATACAGTTTCAGGCCTTCTGAAGGCTCAGAGAATCCATTGGGACTCCCCCATTCCCGCCGCAATTTGGGAGGAGTTTTATGGAAATTTATTTGCAGCTCCAACCCAAACCCACACTCAGACTACCCCCCATGAAACAGCGCCCTTTAAAGAGCTCCCCCCGGCCCCCAGTCACAACGGCAGAGATGGTAGCAATTATCAAATCTTTGCAACCCAATAAGGCCCCAGGGGAAGACTGCCTGCCCCCCGAATTATTCAAGTCTCACATTGATTGGTGGGCACCTCTATTAGCGGGCCTGTTTTCATATATAGATTCCACCGGCAATATTCCAGCTGGCTGGGAAGTAGCTATTGTCATCCTCTTGTATAAAAAAGCCGATAAAAGTGATCCAAGAAACTACAGGCCCATCAGCTTAATTAGCATAGTGGCTAAGATGTATGCTAAACATCTATGGAATAAACTGGCCGACTGGACCATGGAAAGAAATATTTTAGTGGAAGAGCAAGCGGGAATTAGAGCAGGCAGATCAACAATGGACAACTGCTTTGTCCTTCACCATCTGGCAACCAGGAAAATTTCTAAGAGTAAACAGCTGTATACTGCTTTCATTGACCTCAACGCTGCCTTCGACTCCATAAATAGAGAACTACTATGGAGGAAACTGGCCAGTCTAAACATTGAACCCAGACTCCTGGCTCTGATTAAGGCCCTGTATGCTAATACACAATTGAAAGTCCGTATTGGTGCAAACGGTACCTTATCTAAGACAATTACCATGCACAAAGGTGTCAAACAGGGCTGCATCTTAGCACCCATACTTTTTAATCTTTATATTAACGACCTGCCAGGTTATTTAGACGATGCCAGGCTACACATGCTAAAACTCCACAACAAATTTATAAACATCTTGATGTACGCTGATGACATGGTACTGTTGGCCCACTCACAGATCGGACTAAGGAGAGCGTTACAAAAGTTACATCTATACTGTGTTAACAACTCCTTGGTTTATCAACAAAACTAAATCTAAAGTGATGGTTTTCAGTAAATGTAATAAAATATGCAATTGGTATGTCAATGGTGAGCCCATTGAGCAGGTTAGCTCGTTTACTTACCTAGGAATCACATTCGATCACACAGGGTCCTGGTCAAACCATTTTAAAAGGATCGCCATAAAGGCAGAGACAAGTGTAAGGCAGATCCAAAAACTAATTAGTTATACTTGCCCTGGCTCCCTCATCCTAATACTGAGTGTTTTTAAGGCCAAAATTGTGCCCATGCTGACCTACGGAGCAGAAATTTGGGGCCTCAATAAAGCACCTTTGCTTGAATTAGTACAGACCAACTTCTTAAGAAACTTATTAGGGACAGACAAAAATACGGCCGCATATGCCGTAAGGGCAGAAACAGGTATATTTGTTCTTGCCAGCCATACAGTAACCAGAGCATTTGCATTTTGGCTGAAGGTCCAGTCGATGAGCCAAGATAGACTTCCCAAGCTTTGCCTAATTGAACAAGCCGCTTCCATCCTTCCCAACTCGTGGGCCAGACAAATCGGTATTATGATTGCCTTCTCCGGGTTGTCAGTCCATAGTTTGCTTTCTAATGGTCACTTAGCCAAAGTTATTTTTAAACAAAGAGTACAATATCTTAGTGCCCAACAGGACATGGAGCTCCTCTCTAACAATAAAGCACTAAGCTGGCTAGCAAAAAAATGAACAGGTCTTCCAGTGCGAAAAGTACTTAACAATCACTCTACCACACTCCCTTAGAAGAACCTATACCAGAGCAAGAATTGATCTATTGGACTCCATGAATAGATATGGGTGCTTTCACAACTTACCCTATCAAGACAGAACCTGCATATGCGGTGCTACCCGCATAGAGGATACGGCTCACATTTTATTTGATTGTGAGCTTTATACAGCTCTAAGACAATCACACTTATCAAAATTGATGGTCAAAATTGCCCACTGGAACGCAAACTTTCAGCTTGATTTCCTGCTCAACAGTTCTAAGGTGCAGGTTGTCTGTGGTGTTGCTAATTTTGTATGTAAGGCTGCCAGGGTAAGATCCACCTTCATAGATCAAATTGGTGTTCCCTGTAGGGGAGATGCTGACATATGAATGAGAAATTTTTAATCTTGCTATTTTAACTGTGTTTTTAACTGTTTTTCATTCTTTTTTTTTCTTCTTCTGTATTTGATATGGCCTGTTGGGCTAATCAATAAATTTGTTGTTGTTGTTGTTGTTGTTGTTGACTTACGTCATGTTTGACATATGTCTAGACCTCCGGAACGGATTAATGATGTAAGTCAAGGTATTACTGTACATATTTTCCCATTCAAGAGTGTGTTCATATCTGACAGCTATATCGCTTTGCTTGTAATCTTCAAGTATATCACAAATAGGTGCAGATGGATACTTTTGCTAGTAATAATAGCAAAAGGAGTAGAATCAACCATCAATAACTTGCAACTACTGTTTTGATCATGCAGATAAGATTCAAAAGTAGACTAGGTGTAATTCTTTTAAATGAACTGGAATCAGTTAAAACTTTTTATAATGAATAAATACAACACATAGCAATATCTCCTGAGTCCAGCATCTTTTTCAGTTGCCTGCTCATCTGGTTCTAAATTGTGTCTTGACCCAGTGTGTAAGGTTGTACTCTAATTATACATGTGGTCTAATGCTTCTCAATTACTAAAAAGTTTTTGAAACAGGCTACAAATAACAATTAAAACACAGGACACAATTGTTGATTGGAAAACATCATCCTTCAACAAAGAGAGAACAAATTAGATAGGAGTGAACCTTGGTATCTGGCTATTCCTATTTAAATAAGCACTGGTGGGAATTGTGGCAGCTATCAGCTTTGTGCTCTATGCTGCTATATACAGATTTCATTTTCTATCATTAAAAAGTGAACTCCCATAATTTGCTGGACAACTGCACCTAGAAGAAACCTCAACATTTATGTACTTTTTCCAATAACAAGGGAGATTTTCGGACAAAGGCAGCTTTAAACTGAGTTATCGGGGGAGGGAGAACATTTTCTTAAAGGTAGAGATCCCGAAGGGGGTGTGGGGAATAGCCCAAATATTGAAGTAGGAGCAGGACAGAAGTATTACAGACCATCAATGTGAGGAAAAACAGGTTAAGCAAAAGGCTTGTAAGAAACACACACAGCTTCAAATGTCTCTACACCAATGCACAGAGCATGGGGAACAAACTATAGGAGCTGGAACTCCTAATACAGCAAAATAAATATGACATAATTGGCATCACTGAAACCTGGTGGGATGAGATGTATGATTGGAATGTAGTCATTGGAGGGTATAACCTGTTTCAAAGGAACAGGCCGAGTAAGAAAGGAGGAGGTGTAGTTTTATATGTTAAGGACATTTATATTGCTGAAGAAATAACAAGATAACAGGAGGGAAAGCATGTTGAGAGTATTTGGGTGAAAATCAGGGGTGAAAAAAACTGGGAGGGATGGCACTGTGGGGATATATTATAGACCACCAAGCCAGCCGGAGGTGAGCAGATGGCCACACAGTCCAAAGAGAGAGATTTAGTACTAATGGGAGATTTTAACTATCCTGATACACTATGTGTTGGCAGTCCTACTCAGCTAAGAATGCAAGGTCTAACAAATTCCTTACTGCCCTTGCAGACAGTTTCTTGGTGCAGAAGGTAGAGGGAGCCACAAGAGGCACAACCATTTTAGATCTGGTCTTAACCAATAAGGAGGACCTTATAAATAGGGTTGAATTGGTGGGATCTTTAGGTAAAAGTGACCATGTCCTGGTTCCTTCCAGAAAAAAATACGTTTCGAGTTGTTGTTTGTCGGAATGGGTCCGTTTCCGGTCGTTTCCGTTTGTCACGAAAATTTTCAAAAATTTGTCGTTTCCGTTTCTCATTTTTCGTTTGTCGTTTCCACCGCTATTTAGCGCGATTTGACTTTCCAGAGCATAGGGGCGTCCCGCAAGCAGGGCCGGCACTAGGTGTTTTTGCGCCCTAGGCGGCGGGCGGGGCGGGTGGCGGGGGCGGGAAGAGGTGCGGGTGGGCAGCGGTGGCAGGGGTGGGGTGCCATGGGCGGGTGGCGACAGCGGCAGGGGGGAGGCGTGGGCGGGCGAGCGGCATCCGCGGGCGGGCGAGTGGGCGGGCGGTGGCGCGGGTCGCAGGCGGGTGGCGGCGCGGGTGGACGGGCGAGTGGGCAGTTAGGATATCACTTAGGATAGAGGTTCTGTTCTTGGCTTGCACCCCAAATGTGTTTGTGTGCAAGCAAATTGAAGTTGGGAAAATACAAAATAAATGGTAGTATATAATATATATTTAAAATAAATCCACACCTCCCACTCCCAGTCAAACCTCCCCCTTTATCCAATATCAGAAAAAAAAAATCCTCACAAACTGCCAGAGAAGAAATAAAGAATAAACTGCTATTCCCTTCAGCAGACAAAGCTGCAGGGAATCAAAGAAATTATTTTCTAAATTCAATTCCCTCCCTGCCTGCCTAACTTAAATCCTAAAGCCTCCAGCCTCCCTCCTCAATCTCGATCGGATCACACCAGCACCAGCAGCCAGCCCTCCTCCCTCAACCACATCCATACACCCGACTGCGATTTCTGGAAGGTGCCTCAGCTTTTTATGCCCTCCGAGACATCCAGAAGTGTCAGTCAAAAACCTGGCGATGCCATTGGTGGAATGGTTCAAAAAACTTGCATGGTCCCATCCCATGCCCAGCACAAATGGGCAGGTCTAAAAAAATAAAAAATAAAATAAAATAAAATAAAATCAATATGACGTTTTATTGCTATAAAAAAACCACTGCTGCTACTATTAAAATTCAGGCATTTAAAATAAATAAATTTCACATGTTTCTGTGGTGATTTGGTGTGTTTTTTGACCACGATTTCAAAAGAAAAATTGTGGTCGCCATTTTGGATCCCCCCCCCAACGCATGGCATGGCGAGACGACCAGGATGACCCCCTCCCCAGCCTGGTGCAAGCAGTCCAGGACAGGAGAAGAGGGAGGGAAAGGCCGGGGACCCCCCAGACACCACCCCTCAGGTAGGTGGCAAAGCCTCAGGCAGGCATATTTTCGCCTGCCTTTTTGGCCGGGAGTCGGGTTTTTTTAAAAAAAACTTTAAAAAACTTTTTCTGTGCTTTGCATTGCACGATCGCCGCGATGCCACAAACGACAACGAAAAACCCAACCAAATTTTTCTTTTTTTCGGTTCGAGTTTGAGTTCTGACGGCTTAATTATCGTTACCGTTTCCATTACGTAACGGAAACAATAACCAAAAACAGAAATGACAATTTCGCCTAGTCGTGCCCATGTCTAGTTCCTCCTTCTGGGATAGTTCACTCTGATCCTCATCTCCTTAATATCTTTCACGGAAAATGATAGAAATTTCCTGCAAGCATAGTTTATTTTAAATATTGTCTTGTAGCAGAGAGGGTGTTTTTATGATATGTATGTTACATTGTCATAAATTTGGTGAACCCTGATATTTACCAATCATTCACAACAGATAAATACCAGAATATTCTGGTATTGGCCAGTAAATCACAAAGCCAAAGGAAAGCTTTCATTTTGGTAAGAGGCCAGTTTTATTTAAGTAAAGAAAAGAGAGTACTACACTGAACATTCACCCCGTCATCTTACATTGCAAATATTCCTGACATGTGATGTAAGTAATCTTAAAAAGCACTAGTAAACATCAGTGTTTATCAATCTTCTGATAATATAGTAGGTGAAATTTTGCACTTTACAAATAATGCATGAATGAATAGTAATATACTGTAATACATACACACATTATATAAAGGCCAGGATGACTGCACATCAGCACAAAAACTAATCTGTATAGGTCGAAACTTTTCCTAAACACTGATAATCTATATTGTACTGAAGAAGAAAGAATGGGAGAGGTGGGGATATATAGCAATCCTCACTGTTTTAGGGTGGTGATCTAAAGTTATTTTAAAAGGAAGTTAGGTGATACCTAACTTCCTTTTGAATTTGTTTCCCTGGTCACACGGCTCAACTTTTTAACTTCTATGGATTGCTGAAATTATTTTACTTATAACTTTCTAATTATTCCTCCCCCCACTCAATAATCATAGCCACTAGAATGTAATCTTGGCAGCTTGCTGTGTATCTTGTTCAGCAGTACACAAAAAGAGTAAAATTCTTTTTAGGGGAAAAAAACAGCAAAATTTTATAGGAGCCTCATGGCACAGTGGTTAAGTGCCTGTACTGCAGATAAAACTTTGCTCATGACCTGGGGTTCAATCCCAGGTAGCTGGCTCATGGTTGAATCAGCCTTCCATCCTTCCGAGGTCCCTAAAATGAGCATCCAGCTTGCTAGAGGGGGGCAATGTGTAGCCTGCATACTGTAATTAAACTGTAAAATTGCACAGAGACTACTTGAAGTGGTATGGGGTGGTATATAAGCAGAACACTTTTATTGCTGATGACACGCAGCTCTATCTCTCCTTTTCTTCCTCTGCAGAGGAGGCAGTATGCTCCCTCATTCTGTGCCTGGAAGCGGTCTTGGAATGGACCAGGTCCAGCCAGCTCACGCTGAACCCAGAGAAGACTGAGGTTCTTTTCTTCAGAGTGCCCTCGTCCAGGTACAATGGCCCCCTCCCTAGCCTGGGGGGGGGGGGTTACCCTCCAGCCTACAGACAGGGCCAGGAATCTGGGCATGGTCCTGGATTCAGCCCTCTCCCTGGAAGCCCAGGTGATGGAGGTCTCCAAGGTCACTTTCGTCCATCTCCGCAGGATTGCCCAGATCCACCAGTACCTCGATGAGTCCTCCCTGAGGACAGTTGTGCAGGCCCTCATAATCTCGAGGATCGACTACTGAAACACACTCTATATGGGGTTTCCCTTGACCTTTGTCTGGAGGCTCCAGCGGGTGCAGAATGCGGCAGCCAGACTGGTGGTGGGTGCTCATAGATTCGATCACATCACCCCAGTTCTGGCTAGCCTGGATTGGTTGCCCGTTGTCCTCTGGATAAGGTTCAAGGTCCTGGTTTTGGTTTTCAAAACCCTCCATGGCTTGGGACCAGAGTACCTGTTGGAGTGTATCTCCCAGAGGTCAACTGGGGTGAGGCCCACTAGAATGGTGCAGGCGCGCTCACTTAGGGTGGCCACACCCAGGGAGGTGCGGAAATTGCTCACGCGTAACCACACCTTCTCTGTGGTGGGCCCCACGTTGTGGAACCATCTTCCTAGTGAGCTGCACTTAGCAGTCTCTGCCTGCCTTTAACAAGGCTCTGAAAACCCTACTTTTTAAATAGGCATATGGCAACCTTTTTACTTAATTCCTTTCTTTTCTTTTTTCTTTTTCTTTTCTTTTCTTTTCTTTTCTTTTTTCTTTTTTTTTTGCTGCCTGCGTCGCCTCTTGTGGAGGGTCTCCCCCTCCTTATTTTACTAGTTCTCTTTCGCTTTTTTCTTTATTTGTTATATATTGTTTGTTTTATTTCAATTGTTAACCACCCAGAGTTCTGTCCGGAAGATGGGCGGTATAAAAATACAACAACAAATAATAATATTAATAATAATGCCTACGGCATTTATTGCAAGACTAAATTTAGGGTTCCACTCATTTTGTGGCTTATTTTGTTATTTTAAAACAGATGTTTGGTCCTGAAATGGTTTGTTGGGCCATATTGGGTGAATATTTGACTGAAGGTGAAGGTGAGGAAGGCAGATTTTTGATTTATTTATTATTTATTTATTTATTTATTATAGGACTTATATACCGCCCGTCTTCCTGGTGGGGAACTCCGAGCGGTTTACAGCATTTAAAAAGACAACAAATTCCACAATATAATAATAAGAGCTAAACAGATAAAACAGCAGGTGCAGGAGATGGCGATGGCGGAAAGAAGGAAGGAGGGAAGGAAAAAAAAATCATCCAAACGCCTCCCGAAAGAGTAAGGTTTTAAGAGCCTTCCGGAAGGCGGGCAGGGACTCTGCTAGGCGCACTTCTGCTGGTAGATGGTTCCACAGCGTTGGGCCAGCCACAGAGAAGGCTCGGGAACGGGTGGAGGTTCTCCGAGCCTCCCTGGGCGTGGCCACGCGCAGCATGTGCGCCCGCGACAACCTAGTTGGACGGGCCGAAGTTGACCGCTGGTCGATCCGCTCTGTCAGGTAGCCAGGTCCTAGGCCATGGAGGGTTTTGTAGACCAAAACCAGGACCTTGAATCTGATTCGGGCTGCAACGGGTAACCAATGCAGGCGGGCCAGAACTGGGGTGATGTGCTCATATCGACGCACACCCGCCACCAGTCTGGCCGCCGCATTTTGGACCCGCTGCAGACGCCGAATCAGAGTCAAGGGCAGCCCCATGTAGAGCGCGTTGCAATAGTCCAGTCTCGAGATCACCAACGCCTGGACCACTGTTCTAAGGGATTCCCCATCCAGGTACGGGCGAATCTGGGCGATTCTATGCAGGTGGAAGAAGGCAGCCCTGGACACGGCGGACACCTGGGCCTCCATGGTGAGCGCCGGGTCCAGGACTACTCCCAGATTCCGGACTGAGTCCGATGGCCTGAGGGAAACACCCTCCAAGGTGGGAAACGGGCCACCGTAGCTGGATGGGGTAGCCCCGAAGAACATAACCTCGGTCTTATCGGGGTTGAGTTTGAGCCTGTTAATCCTGGTCCATTCCATAACTGCACCCAAGCACCGATCGAGGGTCCGGACAGCCTCATCTGCAGCGGTGGAAAAGGAGACATAGAGCTGCGTGTCATCAGCGTACTGATGACAGCAGACTCCATGTCCCCTAATGACCTCTGCCAGCGGCCTGATGTAAATGTTGAACAGCATGGGAGAGAGAGACGACCCCTGTGGAACCCCACAAGGGAGTATCCAAGGGGCCGACATCTCGCCCCCATGCTGAACCTGCTGGGGCCGGTCCCCGAGGAAGGATCGGAACCAACTGTGGACAGTGCCCCCGATCCCAGCCTCGGAGAGCCGATCCAGCAGGATACCGTGGTCGACGGTATCAAAGGCCGCTGACAAGTCCAGAAGGACCAACAAGGAGGAGCACCCCCTGTCAGCCCCCCGGAGGAGGTCATCTTGCAGAGCGACCAAGACTGTCTCGGTCCCCCGACCGGGCCTGAACCCAGACTGGAATGGACCCAGGATATGCTCACCCTCCAGATGTGATTGAAGCCAGATCGCGGCCACCCTCTCGATCACCTTGCCCATGAAAGGAACATTGGCAATCGGGCGATAGTTGGATAAATCGCCCGATGCTAAGTTGGGTTTCTTCAGAATGGGCTTTACCACAGTCTCCTTCAGGCGAGCGGGAAAAATCCCTTCCCTGAAGGAGGCTGTGGCGATGGTAGATGCCCATTCTGATATGCTCCCTCCAACGGCTTTCAAGAGCCATGATGGGCAAGGGTCGAAGGGGGTGGACGCGGGCCGGCAGTGGGCGATGGCCCTGGAGGCCTCAAGTGAGGTAACAGGCCCAAACTCAACCATGCGAGGAGACCGAGGGGGCGCAGCCGTCGGGGGTGCCGAGAGTGGGCTAGAGCAACAGGATTCAAAGCCGGTACGGATGGCCTCAATTTTAGATTGAAAAAAGGCTGCAAAATGCTCACTACTGAAATCAGTAGGAGGAGGCCTAGACAGTCCAGGATTAGTGAGGTCACGAACCACACGGAAGAGCTCTGCTTGATGGTTCGAGGCCTCACTAATTCTCAGGGTGTTGTAAGATCTTCTGGCCACCCTGGTCGCGTGAACATAGCGCCTGGACTGTGCGATGACTGCAGCCTTCTTAGTCGCCGACCGGTTCTTCCTCCAGCTGCGTTCCAGCCTCTTCCGTTCTTGCTTCATCGCTCGAAGCTCATCTGTGAACCACGGTGAGGGACGAGCTCGGCAACGGATGAGGCGCCTAGGGGCGATCTGGTCGACAGCCCGGGATGTTTCATCAAACCATTGGTCTACAATGGAGTCAACCAGATCGTCAGCCAGTCCGCCAGGAGGCCCTCCGAAGACTTCACGAAACCGATCGGGGTCAAGGAGTCTTCGGGGGCGGGCCCATACAATTGGCCGAAGGTCCCCGCGGGGTGGGGCGGCGATTGATACAGAGAAAGACAGCAGGTGGTGGTCTGACCATGACACGGGAGTGGGAACAATGTCCCTCACCCTCAGACACGAATCCTCCGACGTGGAGGAAAATACCAGATCCAGGGTGTGTCCAGATCTGTGGGTTGGGCATAGAACATGCTGGGACAGATTCATGGAGGTCATGGACTCCATGAAATCCAGAGCAGCACCAGACAGGTCACCGCCAGCATGCACGTTGAGATCACCCACCACCAAAAGGCGGGGGGATCTCAACAGAGCAGCGGCGATGAACTCGGTGAGCTCTGGTAGGGATTGTGCCGGGTTGCGGGGAGCACGGTAACCGAGCACAATGCCAAACCTGTCCCGCTGCCCAACCAACAGATGGACACATTCCAAACCTGGAATCACCAACGTCGAGGCCCTGCTGATTTGAATAGTGTCTCTGTAAACAATGGCCACCCCACCCCCCTTACGACCCTCCGACCTTCCCACCCCCAGTACCAGGAACCCAGGTGGGCACAGCAGGGTGAGGGACGCCCCCCCCTCTGCACCCACCCAGGTCTCGGTGATACACGCCAGGTCGATCCTCCCATCGGCGATGGTATCATGAATGATGGGTATCTTGTTATGGACCGAGAAAATACAGTGGAACCCTGACTTACAAAATTAATGCATTCGAAGAGAACACTCCTAAGTCATAATCTCGTAAGTCGGGGAGCAGTTTCCCATAGGAATGTATTGAAAAGCAATTATTCCATTCCGGAGGGAACAGATTTCAATGCATTCCTATGGGAAACCACTTTAAAATTTGCACGTGCAGCTTCTCCTCCCTGGGGGGGGGGGGAGAGAAGTTGTTTGTGCGATTCTGGCCCCAGCCAGCACCAATCAGCTGCTTGTCACTGGCTGGGGGAGGAATCACACAAGCAGTTTCTCCCGATCCCCAAGAAAGTGTGCACGCAATTTGAAATCCCTTCCAGGGATGTAAAAAGTGGTGTGCCACTTACCCCACCCCCTGCGGGGGCTCTGGAGAAGCAGTGTGCCACTTTTACTATCCCTTCCAGTCACGGAGGCAGACTTGTCTCAGTGACTGGAAGAGGTTTAAAAAGTGGTGTGCCCCTTCTCTGGAGCCCCCGCATGGGGGGGGGGGAGAAGCACACCACTTTTGAATTGCCTTCCAGTCACCGAGGTGTCATTTGCCTCGGTGACTGGGAGGCAATTCAAATCCCGACACACCCTCACCCACCGCTCGCAAGATGGGGAATCCCAATCTTGCTCGTTTGCAGCTGGGGGGGGGAGAGCGCTGAAGAGCATTCATAAGTTGGGATTTTCATAGGTTGGGCCCCTTGTAAGTCAGGGTACCACTGTAATAGTATGTGTGGAAACTTCTCTTGTCAGTTAGTAGACAGAAATTACTAACAATGATGGCATATTGAGGTATTTGTTTTTCATTACTTACTATCATCTATTCTTCAAAAATAAGAAAAAACCCTAAATTGTGATTTTATAGATGTGATTTTATATCGTGTAATTGTTGCCAGGCTTTCCACATTATCTCAATGCTGTGTTAGGCAGAAATAGGAGCAAGGGATATTCAATATATCCTCACATTCTTGGCTGTTTGGTTCTAGTGTGTTCATGTTTTTAAGCAGAGGCTGGATGGCCATCTGTCGGGAGCACTATGATGGGGGGTCCTGCATGACAGGGGGTTGGACTAGATGGCTCTTCAGGTCTCTTCCAACTCTATGATTCTATGACTCTATGATTCTATTATGTTGTTAGGTTATCTTGTTTTATCAGTTTTTGTTTCATAGTGAGAATCTGTTTTTTTATGTCCCCAGAGATGAAACAAAGAGTTGGACCATTGAAGCAAGCGAAGAAATCCACTCTTTTTGTTAAAAGTTGAATTCTTCAAACATTCTGTGTTTCAGTAATACATTGTGTCTGTTTCCTTCATTAATAGGCAGGCATAGTTACAGAAGACAGGGACTATTTTTGAACAGAGATGGGCACAAATTGAAACAAAAACAGGGGGAATACCCTCCATGAACTGGGCTGGTTTGTGGTTCAGTTCATAGTTTGGTTCAGGGATTCCATTTTGCCAAAACGAAATGAACTGCCAACCCCCCACCCCCACCCCAGTATTTAGTTTTGCTTCAGTAGGTGGGCGCCTTTGTTCAGAAAGCAGGGCTGATTTTTGTGCAGGGAACTAGCCCTGGAGCCTCTCAGGTTGGCAGTGGAAGAGGCAGTGGCAGCTTCAAAGGCAAGGTAGGATGGTGATGGGGAGATGGTCAGGTGGGTGATTCCCACCCTGCCATCAACCCCCCAAATGAACAGCAAATGAGTTCATTTGGGAGGTGTGTGTGATAATTCATGGTTTGTGGCTAGCCGCAAAGCAGGAATCACCACAAACCACTAGTTTTCTGATTTGTGGGAGAGACGGGGGAAGCAAAAACTTACTGCCTCTACAGTACCGGTTTATGGCAAAACCATATCTTTAGTGACATGTTGGCATAAGGCAGATCTGATACCAGAAATTATTAATTTAAATGAATTAAAAGCTTATGATACCCCACACACACTTTCAGGTTCCAAAGTTAGCTAGGATTCCTTTCTGCTCTGGGTAAGCCTGGGGGAGGGTGGGGGTGGGGGAGGGGAAGAGAAGAGAAGAGAAGAGAAGAGAAGAGAAGAGAAGAAGACTTTAATAGTAAAAAATTGCCTGTTGTCCCAATCCTGGCAGAGGTGACTGGACAGCCACTTTTGACTACTAAAGCCTCCCTATCCCATACCACAGATCACACAGGTTTTTCCAAGGCCAAAAGGAGTCCTAGTGAGCACTGATAACTGAAAAGGGGAGTAAGATGTTTTCATTTGGTTTCGAGTATTCCCTCTGCTGGATCCAGCTTACATTAGCATATCTTTGAGCAACAGAACTCTTTATGGATGTATATTAGTTTTGTTAATACAGTATGTGTGTTTGGATGTTAAGCTGTAAGGGACCATTTTCTTTCTCTCTTCACATACTCTTGGGTTTTATTAAAATTGAAAAATGATTTCCATGTGCTGGCTATGGTAAACTTTTCCCATGTAAAAAAGCAGGCCATGTTCAGTTTTGCTTTTGTCTCATTCCAATTTCACAACCTTTCTGAAATAACCTATTAGTTGTTGAATTGCTGTGGGGGAGGGGGTGGCAAGCACAATTTCCATTAATAGAAAAAGAACAAATCCTCTTGGAGATTTTTTCCCTTAAGGGAGCATTTTCTCTCTTTATCTGTGGCTTTGGGAAAAGATGATTTCAAGGGAGCAATTTCCTGACAAACTATAGTTTGTTACAGCTCACATTAAAGCAAGTGAGATGAAGTAACATTTTTAAATTATTCCATTACAAAAGGTCAGTTCAAAATGGATTTCACAAAAGAAGGTAGGTGACATCCTCATATCATAGCTGAAGTATTTTCAATTTGTAAGTACTCCACACATTTTGGTTGCTTACTGATCCCCTTTCCCAAAACCTACTCCTTGAACGCATGTTTCCAGTTGAATATAACTGAAAGCATCTGCCCCAATGAGTTTGCAACCAAATTTTGTCCACTTGAAGAGGCAAAAGTATGAAATTAAAACTTTGATAATTGCTTTGCTTCAGTATTCACTGAAGAAGACAAAGACCACATGCCCAAGACAGAGCCTATCTTCATAGGGAGGGAAACCGAAGAAGTAAGCCAGATAGAAATAACCAGGGAGGAGGTCCTTGCATGTCTTGTTAAACAAAATGTTAACATTTAGGACCAGATGGTATCCACCCAGTATTCTCAAGAAACTTAAAGATGAAATTGCTGATGTCCTAGCCAAAATATACATATTTTCTCTCAAATCAGACTTTGTGCCTGATGACTGGAAGGTGGAAAATGTAACACCAATCATCAAAAAAGGTTCCACAGATGATCCAGTAAATTACTGACTGGTCAGTTTGACATGCATCCCAGGTAAAGTGATGGAAGCCATCCTAAAAAGGTAAAATTAATAAGCAGATACAAGAGAAGGCGCTGCTGGAGGAGAGCCAACATGGCCTCTGCAAGGGCAAACCATGCCTCACTAATCTGTTGGAATTGTTTGAGAGTGTCAACAAGCATGTGGATAAGGGTTCAATACTGGGACCCCTGCTTTTCAACCTTTACGTAAATAATCTAGAAGTAGGAATAAATAGTAATGTAGCTAAATTTGCAGATAACACTAAATTATGCAAGGTAGTAAAAACTGCGAGAGATTGTGAGGAGCTCCAGAGGGATCTCTTGACACTGTGGGACTGGGAAAACCAATGACAAATGAGCTTCAACATTAGTAAGCGCAGAGTGATGCAGGTTGGGGCAAAAAAAAAAAAAAACGTTTATAAACTGATGGGGTCTGAACTCTCTGCAACAAACCAGGAAAGGGACCTTGGTGTCCTGGTGGACAGCTCAATGAAGGTGTCAACCCAATATGCCTCAGCAGTGAAAAAAGCAAACTCGATGCTAGGGATCATTAGGAAGGGTATAGAAAATAAGTCAGCAAGTGTCATTTTGCCTCTTTATAACTCTACGGTGAGTCCTCATCTGGAGTATTGTGTACAGTTCTGGTCACCATAACTCCAGAAGGATATCATGGAAATGGAAAAAGTGCAGAGGAGGGCAACCAGAATGATTAGGGGACTGGAACACCTTCCTTACCATCTGAAGCTAAAAGGCCTGGGCCTCTTCACTCTTGATCGACGGTGCCTAAGAGGTGACTTGATTGGCATTTATCAACATGGTTTAGACAAAGTAGATAAGGAAAAACTGTTTTCCCTCTCTCACAACACTTGAACTAGGGGCACTCCGTGAAACGTTTGTGTGCTAGTTCTCAAATAAGAGAAAGTACTCTTTCACCCATAGGATCACTGCTCTGTGGAACTCCCTGCCAGAAGAAGTTAGAATCATAGAATCATAGAATCATAGAATCATAGAGTTGGAAGAGACCTCAAGGGCCATGTAGTCCAACCCCCTCCCATGCAGGAACCCCATCACAATATTTCCGACAGATGGCCATCCAACCTCTGCTTAAAAACCTCCAAGGAAGGAGACTCCACCACCCTTTGTGGCAGCATATTCCACTGCTGAACAGCTCTAACTGTCATGAAGGTCTTCCTAATGTTCAAATGGAATCTCTTTTCCTGTAGTTTGAACCAACTGCCCTGAGTCCTAGTCTTTGAGGCCATGGAAAACAAACAAATATTTAAACATAGCTATCATATCCCCCCTCAGCCTTCTTTTTGAAAGGCTAAACATTCCCAGTTCGCTAAGCCGTTCCTCATAAGACATTTCCTCCAGACACTCAACCATCCTGGTCACCCTCCTCTGCACCCGCTCGAGGATGTCAACATCCTTTTTAAATTGAGGCGCACAGAACTGGACACAGTACTCCAGGTAGGGTCTGACCAGAGCAGAATAGAGTGGTAGTATCACTTCCCTTGATCTAGACACTATGGTTCTGTTGATGCAACCAAGAATCGCATTGGCTTTCCTGGCCGCCGCATCATACTGCTGACTCATGTTCAATTTGTGGTCCACCAAGACTCCCAAATCCCTTTCACAGGTACTGTTCTCCAGCCATGTATCCCCCATCCTATATCTGTGCAATTCATTCTTTTTACCTAGATGTAGCACCCTACATTTCCCTCTGTTGAAATCCATTCCGTTAGCTTTGGCCCAGCATTCTAATTTGTCAAGGTCCTTTTGGATTTTCATCCTATCCTCTAGGGAATTAGCAACCCCTCCCAATTTGGTATCATCTGCAAATTTAATTAGCATACTCTCTATTCTTTCCTCCAAGTCATTATTAAAGATATTGAACAGCACTGGACCCAGAACAGAACCCTGGGCCACTGGTCATGTCTCTCCAAGATGAAGAGAGGCCATTTATGGTCACCTTTGGTTGCAATTAGAGATGGGCACGACCAGGAAATTTTTTTTTCGAGTTATCGTTTTTCGGGATGGGTCCGTTTCCGCTCGTTTCCGTTTTTCGCGAAATTTCGCAAAAATTTGTCGTTTCGTGGTGTCATTTTTTCGTCTGTCGTTATACTGGTTTAGGGGGGGTAGCGGGCTCCTGGAGGCACCTCTGTGGGGTGGGTGCCTCCTCTGGCCCGCTATAAAGGGAAAGCGGGCTCCTGGAGGCACCCGTGGGTGCCTCCTATCCTCACCCACTGCAAAAGGGCAGCATAGCCATATGGATATGCATACCAAGTTGCAGACGCAGCAGACTGGCAGAGGCACCCCTCTTTTTGGGGTGCCTTCCCTGCATCAGTCAGGCCTCGGGGGCATGGTTTGCTGCATGTCACACATGCTGCCAAGCCGAGCCTGCAGGAGTCACCAAGAGCCAGACTGGTGGACTCTCTGCACCTGCTGCGTCTCACTAAGAAGGGAAAGGTACTTGCGTGTAGTGCAATGCAAGTAGATCTGGCTTAGGGTTAAGACGGGTTAGCGCAAGGGCTAGGGTTAAGCTAGTTATGGGTGAGGTTAGGGTGAGTATTGGGGTGCACCTCTGGGTGCCTCTCTGACCCACTTAGAAGGACAGTGTACTGGCGTATGGGTTAGGCTTAGGCTTCGGGTTCGGGTTCGGGCTATGGTTAGTGGGCTTTTTATGCCCGATTGGCACATCCCAGAAGTCTCTGTGGTCAACCTGGCCAAGTGGCCATGCGATTGGTGGAATGGCTCCAAAAATTTGCATGGTCACTCCCATGGCCAGCCCATCATTGTGCAGGTGTAAATAAAATAAAATAAAATAAAATCAATGGAGAGAGGACAGAGGAGACATTTTGTTGCAAGAAAAACCCACTGCTACTGTAAAAATTCTGGCAGTTTTAAAATAGCAATTTCCGCATGTTCCTGTGGTGCTTGTTGGCTTGTGTGTTTTTGTTTTTTGGACCACGATTTCAAAAAAAAATATTGCGGTCGCCGCCCCATTTTCGATCCCCCGCCCGCACCGCATGGCATGGAGAGACGAGAGTAGCCCAGGAGGACAGGAGAGGGGGGGAGGCCGGGGACCCCCCCCCCAGAAACCACCCCTCCTCTGGTAGGTGCCCTCACTTAGGCAGGCATATTTCCGCCTGCTTTTTGGGCCGTTAATCGGGGCGGCGGGGGTTTTAAAACTTTTTTTTCTGTGCCGCTTGAATTGCGGCAACCGGCGGCGAGTCCGGTGCTTGTTGCGACTTGCGAGCGACTGCGAGACAACGAGGATTTCCCCCACCAGAGCAGCCCAGGACAGGAGAGGGGGGGAGGCCGGGGACCCCCCCCCAGAAACCACCCCGTAGGTGCCCTGCCCTGAGCCCTCACTCAGGCAGGCATATTTTCGCCTGCTTTTTGGCCGGGAATCGGGTTTATTTTTTACTTTTAAAACCTTTTTTTCTGTGCCGCTTGGCATCGCGGGATCACCGCGATGCCAGGAATGACAACGACAAATCAGACCCAATTTTTCTTTAGTTGGTTCGAGTTCGAGTTCTGGCGGAGTAATTGTCGTTTCCTTTTCTGTTTCGTAACGGAAACGAGTAACGGAAACGGAAACGAGAATTTCGTCAAGTCGTGCCCATCTCTAGTTGCGATCAGTAAGCCAATTACAAATCCACCTAACAGTAGCACTATCTATCCCACTTTCTAGTAACTTCTCAGCATGAATATCATGTAGAACCTCATCAAAAGCCTTACTAAAGTCCAGATAAGCAATATCCACAGCATTCCCCTCATCCACCAGGCCTGTAATTCTATCAAAGAAAGAGGTTAAATTAGTCTGGCATTACTTGTTTTTAAGAAACCCATGTTGACTTCTTGTAATGACAGCATTGTTTGTTAAATAATTGCATACTGCCTGTTTAATAATCTGCTCTAGGATCTTTTCAGGAATTGAAGTCAAGCTGACTGGGTGGTAATTATTTGGGTCCTCTTTCTTTCCCTTTTTGAAGATGGGAACAACATTAGCCCTCCTCCAGTCGATGGGGACTTCTCCTGTCTTCCAGGACTTCTCAAAGATTATTGCCAATGGTTCTGAAATTACTTCTGCCAGTTCTTTTAATATCCTTGGGTGTAATTCATCTGGCCCAGGAGACTTAAATTCATTTAATGTTTCCAGGTGTTCCTGTACCAGCTCTCTACTTATTCTATGTTGCAATTTCCATCCTACCTCATCTACTCTTTGTCCCAGCAGATCTCTTTCTTCCTTTTTGGAGAAAACGGAGGCAAAGAAGGTGTTGAGTACTTCTGCCTTTTCCTTGTCTCCTGTTAGTAACTGGTTATTATCACGACACAGAGAACCTATCATTTCTTTATTTTTCCTTTTGCTACGGACATAACTAAAGAAACCCTTTTTACTATCTTTAATCTCTCTGGCAAGTCTAAATTCGTTTTGCGCTTTAGCTTTTTTTACGACCCCGCTGCATATATTAGCTGTTTGCTTATATTCCTCTTTGGTGCATTTCCCATTTTCCCATTCCTTGTACTTGTTTTTCTTTATAGTTAGCTGAGTTGAAAGCTCTTTAGTAAACCATTGTGGTTTTTTTAAACCTCTCCCATTTTTTCTTCTTCTTGGAACAGTTTTAAATTGTGCCTTTAATATCTCGCCTTTAAGGAACTCCCATCCATCTTGGACTCCCTTCTCTTTCAGTGTGTTGGTCCATGGAATCACAGCCAATAATTCCCTAAGTTTACAAAAATTGGCTTTCTTAAACTCCAGGATTCTTGTCAGACTATGCTTAGCTTCACCTTCCAACTGTATAACAAATTCCAAGAGGGCATGGTCACTTTTACCTAATGATCCCAACACTTCAACCTCATTTACAAGGTCCTTCTTATTGGTTAAGACCAGATCTAAAATGGTTTTGCCTTTTGTGGCCTCCTCTACCTTCTGGACCATGAAATTGTCTGCAAGGGCGGTAAGGAATTTGTTAGACCTTGCATTCTTAGCTGAGTTGGTCTGCCAGCATATATCAGGATAGTTAAAATCTCCCATTAGTACTACATCTCTCCCTTTTGACTGTGTGGCCATCTGCTCACAGAAGGCATCATCCCACTCTTCTGGCTGGCTTGGGGGGTCTATAATATACCCCTGATAAGTTCAGGTGGTTCCTTAAAAATTGCCACGCTAAGAGTTAGTTCTATAGCAAGGGTTTTGTTAGACATTCACAGGAATACAGAAATATAGAAAGTATTCAGCAAGCCAGCAGTACACAAAACATAGATATGGTTAATATGAATTCTTAAGCCTGTTGTTCAGAGCTGCCTGGGTCAATCCATTGCATGGATCATGCCCTGCTGGTCAGGACAGGGTTCAAATTGCTTCTCATGATTGTTATATACTCTCTGTTTGATCTGTATGATCTCAGACTGACATTATCTTGTATGCCCCTACACGTGCCCACACGTGCCCACACGTGCCTGTTCATTAGCTCATAGCCAGTTGGCCATTAAAGCCAGAATGACCTGACCCAGTTTGTTTGATAGTGCAAGTTGGTTCCTTATTCCTGGCTAACCGCCAAATGTTGTTCTAAGCAAAATGACACCCCCGCAATGTGCAGTTATGCCAAGTCTTAGAGGATGGGTCACTGAGACCTTATGTTTTCTCAGAGAAATGCATCTAACACCCACAGTCGGGTTTGTTAACACTTCAATAATGCTTATAATAATTTTGACTTTTCTCATGTTTATGAATTCATATCACCCCCACAGTGACATCCCTCCTAGTTTTTTCACCCCTGATGTTCACCCAAATGCTCTCAACATGGTTCTTCTGCTGTTTATCTTGTATTTCCTCAGCAGTATAAATGTCCTTAATATATAAAGCTACACCTCCTCCTTTCTTACTCGGCCTGTTCCTTTGAAACAGGTTACACCCTCCAATGACTACTATCCAATCATATGTATCATCCCACCATGTTTCAGTGATGCCAATTATGTCATATTTATTTTGCTGTATTAGGAGTTCCAGCTCCTATAGTTTGTTCCCCATGCTCTGTGCATTGGTGTAGAGACATTTGAGGCTGTGTGTGCTTCTTACATGTCCTTTGCTTAACCTGTTTTTCCTTGCACTGATTATCTGCACTACTTCTTGTCCTGCTCCTATTGCAACATTTGGGCTAATCTCCACAACCCCTTCTGGATTTCTACCATTAAGAGAATTTTCTCCCTCCCCCTGGAAACTCCCCCTTAAAGCCTTGACAGCTTTAAGAAAGGCTTGGACAAGTTCATTGAGAACAAGGGTGCCTAAGGACAACCTCTGGGTTGGAGAGATAGGCAGGATATCTCTCAATACAATTTGCAAGGAATCATAGGCAGGTGAAGACATCTGCTTGGGAATACCCTGAAGCAAACGGCGAGCCACGGTATGGGACACAATGCTGGACTAGATGGGCTTTGGCCTGTTCCAGCAATGCTGTTCTTATATTCTTATGTTATTTTCTTATGTTCTTATGTTAAAGCCCTGCTGAGTGCAGCTGTTTCAGACTGGAGACAAAACAGACCTTACAGATAGCATGTGACTATGAAACCTGGGAACTCATTGTGGTGCAGTGAGTAGAGTGACAAACCACAACTCAGAAGACCTGGGTTTGAATCTCAATTTGGCCATTAGGAATTTCTATGGAAAAGATAAAACTGGCAAAAACTATTCTTAAATGTCTTACTTACCTTGATAGCCCTATTAGAGTTGCTGTAAGTCATTTCTGATTTGACAGCAGTAACATTGATGTAAGGAAAAAAATCATAAACTAAGGAGAGCATCAGGATATAAAAGGATGTTCTGCAAGCTCTAGGAGTATGCAAATTAGCCTGTTTTGTTTGATAATTAATCTTAAGAATAAAGATAATATTGTGTAGCAGAGAATATAAACATTTTATAAGGTGATTACTAAATTTAATTAATATCACTGATTCATTTAATATTTCTCACATCATATTCATTGGGTCTGCAGACCCTGACAAATATGAAGGAACAAATTATTCTTCTTCATCTCCATCTATCAGATTTTGGTTGGTTGGTTGAAGACGACCTTGAAGAATCATGAATCATGACATGCAGGAAGGAACCCCCATCACGGAAATCCCAACATATGGCCATCCAGCCTCTGCTTAAAAACCTCCAAAGAATGAGACTCCACCAGTGTCCGTGGCAGCACATTACATTGCTGAACAGCTCTAACTGTCACAAAGTTCTTTCTAATATAGTTTGAGACCATTGCCCCCTATCCTAGTCTGTGAAGCCATGGAAAACAAACCAGTCTCCTCTTCAATATGACATCCTTTCAGAGATTTAAACATAGCTGTCATAACCCCTCTCAGCCATATTTTTGAAAGGCTAAACATTCCCAGCTCCCTAATCCGCTCCTCGTAAGACATTTCTTCCAGACCCCCAATCATCTTCTTCGCCCTCCTCTGGACCTGTTCAAGGTTATCAACATCCTTTTTAAATTGAGGTACACAGAAATGAACACAGTACTCCAGGTGGGATCTGACCAGAATAGAGTGGTATTATCACTTCCCTTGATCTAGACACTATGCTTCTGTTGATGCCTGACAAACCTTTTAGAATTCTTTGTAAGGTCAACAGGCATGTGGATTTGGGTGAACTGGGGTGGTGGTGGGGGTATTGTCTATCTTAATTTTCAGAAGACTTTTGACACAATCCCTCACCAAAGGCTGCTGAGAAAATTACACAGTCAGTGGATAAGAGGACAGATCCTCTTACGGACTGAGAACTGGTTGAGATCCAGGAAACAAAGAGTAGGTGTCAATGGGCAATTTTCACAATGGAGATAGGTGAAAAGCAGTGTACCCTAGGGATCTGTCCTGGGACTGGAGCTTTTAAAACTGTTCATAAATGACCTGAATACAGGGATAAGCAGTGAGGTGGCCAAGTTTATGTATAAGCTATATGTGATGGATCAGGAAAGAGATCTTGGTGTGCTAGTGGACAGCTCAGTGAAGGTGTCTACCCAGTGTGTGGCAGCGGTGAAGAAGGCCGATTCCGTATTAGGGAGTAACAAAAAGGGGACTGAAAATAAAACAGCCAACATTATAATGCCATTGTACAAAACAATAGGAAGGCTGCACCTGGAATATTGTGTACTATTCTGGTAACAGCATCTCAAAAAAGACATAGTGGAACCAGAAAAGGTGCAGAAGAGAGCAACTAAAATGATTACTGGGCTGGAGGACCTCCCTTATGAGGAAAGGCTAAAATATTTGGGGCTCTTTAGTCTGGAAAAAAGGTGCCTGAGGGAGGATATGATTGAGACATACAAAATAGTGCAGGGCATGAGTAAAGTGGATAGAGGGACACTCTTCTTCCTCTCACAAAATACCAGAACTAGGAGACATCTGCTCAAACTGAGGTTCTGGAGAGTGAGAACAGGAAAAAGAAAATATATTTATTTTACCTAGAGTGTTGTTAGTCTATGGAACTCCCTGCCACAGGATGTCGTGATGGCATCTGGCTTGGGTGCCTTCAAAAGGGGATTGGACAGATTCCTGGATGAAAAGTCCATCACAGGTTGCAAACCATGATGGAGATGTATAATTTCTAGGCTTTAAAACCAGGGTACTTCAAGTGCTAGATGCAGGGAATGGTATCAGGAGGCAGATATGTAGTCTTGTGCACTCCAGATATATTTGGTGGTGTCATTGTGAGATACAGGAAGCTGAACTAGATGGGCCTTTGGCCTGATCCAGCATGCCTCTTCTTATTTTTATTTTTATTTTATGTTCTTAAATTAAACCATACACATAGAGCTATAAATATATAGGTTTCCTCTCACCTTTTTGTAAATATGACTAATAGATTTTCATTTTCCAGTCCTGTCTCAAGCTTTCTAGCTTGAATTTAATTGTTCATATCACAGCAAAGGAAAAAACAATAGGCTTGACATGATAGGTGGCTCAGATTAATTCAAAATACTCTGGGCTAGGTAGACATGCTATTTAGTTTCATCTGGAGGGAAAATTGAATTTCAGTTCAATCATTTTATCCAGTGTTTTTTGAGAGGGGCCTCTATAACAGAACCTTCAGAGATTAATATTTCATCAATTTGGGCTTGTGTAAGTGTCTTGCATTTGGCTTTCTTCTTCTTTATTAAAAAAGACATCTTCTGTATGAGATAACTTCTTTAAGTTATGGATGGAATTTAATATTGCACTATTTCCCTAGAGAAGATTTAAAATAACTGATTGAAACATTCTAGAAATGGCCCAAGTATTAGTGAACATAAGCAGTTGAGTCACCTGATCTATTTTATTAACATCTTGTTTATCCTTGATACGAATGATTCATTACAGTATTAATGAATCTTAATGAGGAACATCCTTAATGAATTAACTGGCTAATCTTTCAATGAATCATTATTTATAGATTAATTTAACATTTAATAATTGGTCAGCTGATCATCACAGTATTTATTAATATTTATTAATACCAGGAATTTATATTTTATTACTTTTAACTAGAGTTGGGCACGAACCAAGAAAATGGTGATTCGTTTTGGTTTGGTTCATTTCATTTTTAATGGGTTTTTTTTGAAAAATTCCTTTCATAGGTTCATTGATTCATTATTCAGTTTTTCTTGCTTTGTGCGATTTAATCCATCTGACAGCGTGCAGGTGGAAAAAACATTTAATTTTTTTAAAAAAACACAGATGTTGTCATCAACTGCACAAACTGGACTGGCAGCATCTTCATCCTCATCCACATCATCATCATCATCTTCAGTCATCCTTACCAGGTAGCGGTGGCGGCGGCAGCAGCGGTGGGGTTATCCTGGCGCCTGTGGCGGGGGCTTTTTGAAGCGCTGGCTTGGGGCCAGCACTTCTTCCCCCCCCCAATCCCCATACCTCATGAGCACAGCAAGATGGGTTATCCACTACAAAATCAAGGGAGAGACATCCTTCATAAATACAGCAAGATGGGTTTGTAAACACAAGAAGACAGCTTTTACAAGAGATGGCTCTCCCTTGACTGTGGACTAGGAAACCCATCTTGGTGGTCTTACAAAGTTTGGCTGTCCCTTGACTGTGGACTAGGTAACCCATCTTGCTGGGCTTATGAAGGTTGGCTTTGCTGGGGCTGGTAATTGCAATGGCGGTAACAAAAAATGAAATGAACAAAATAAATTATTTTGTTTCATTTCATTTCATTACCTAACAAAATGAATAACAAATAACAAAACGAATACAAAATTCATTTCATGCCCCTCTCTACTAGATAATATAGAATTAGACAAAGTTCAGAGACATTTAATGTATATGAAGAAGATTTTTTTAAAATTTAGTAATAAAAACTCTAGGCTTTTAGCACAGTTATCTCAAGCTAGAAGAGTAAAAAAAACATAGGTGTGATTAAAGATAAATCAGGAAATAAGTGTATCTTGATGAAGTGTAGTGGGTGAGTGATTAGCAGCTTCCCAACTCAATTAGAAAAGATTTTCTCCTAGGGGGATGCTCTTTGGAGTTTAATAACTCAGCCTCCTGAACCCCAAAGATCTCCAAATTTGGGGGGCTTAAAGGGAAGTGTTCAAAGAAACTATCCTGCAATTTCCATGCCAATAGATGGCTGCAATCCATATTTTTGACTCAAAAATAGTGATCGCAGGCATGCAGCAGCATGGCGATTGCAGGGGAACTTTCCTCAAGCTCTTCCCTGTAAGCCCCCAAATTTGGAGAGGTTTGGGGTTCAGGGGGCTGAGTTATTAAGTTCCAAAGAGGGTCCCCAAGCTAATTGCAAAACTGCTGTATGATGTGCACTGGCAATCAAGGGGAAGTAAAAAATTGACCTATTGCTGGGACAATGTTGGCACAGCACTTTTCCGATTACTGCTGGGTAGGGACCCTCTGCAGTTGAATAACTTGGGCTCCTGAACCCCAAATATCTCCATATTTGGGGGGCTCACAGGGAAGAGCTTGAGGAAGCTCCCCTGTTTCGTTTCCAGAACCAAAAAAAGTGGTTCGGTTCAGTTCATCACAAAACAGTTTCTATCATTTTGTTTCATAATGAAACCATTTGTTATATAACAAAATGACCAAACAGCATTTCGTTTTTCAACTGATGCCCATCTCTTTTATGTAGCCTTTCATAGTGTGCTAACTCTATCTGTTAGTGACGTAGTATCAGTGGTTACGTGCCCAGCTGGTTCCTGATAGATTTTGAAGAATATCATTCTTTGAAGATTCCTTTGTCTCTTTTTTGCAGTGTTTCTTAGAGATCGATAGACGATGCAGTATACCTAGGTATTGAGGGACAAAGCAATTATATTGCTAGGCACCTTTCCAGTTAACCTGACAGTTCAAGGATGCCTGCTCGTTTCTCAGATGGAAGGTATATATTTTACTTTTTAGTAGGACTGGTTTTTTTAAAGTTGATTATGGATGTTGTGAATATTATGGTAGCATAATATCTGCCACATTATTTATAATTCTGCAATGCCCATTTTTCTTGGCGTTGTATACACACATGCATTATTGGCAGCCATCAAAAATCCTATCTGTTAAAAGTTAAAATAGAGTTCAGTCATGTTATACAATGGAGGCATTTTGTAGTGTCATTTTAAAATAGTGAACACAGCTGGGCTTATTCTCAAAAAAATAAGGAGCCTCATGGTGCAATGGGTAAAGTACTGTATTGCAGCCAAAACTGCTCACAATCCAGGATTCAATCCCAGGTAGCTAGCACAAGGTACACTCAGCTTTTCAAGGCCATTTAAATGACCACCTTTTGGGTAGGGTGAGGGGCAATGTTGTAACCTGCATAATTAAATGATAAACCACCCAGAGAGCGCTTTAAGCATTATGGAGCACTATATAAGAAGAACACTTTTATATGGTGGCATGTGGGCATGAAGGCTATAAAATCATTCTGGATTTAGAAAACACAAGTTACTTTCTGCATTTTGTGCCAAGGTACAAAGAGAGATATTTATCTTGAAGTATAGCAAGCTTGTGAATTTGTCCAGTATGACCAGGGTATCAAAACTGAGTTTGTACCCAAAATGTCAATGCAATGAAATTGAATTAAATGGATGTGCATGTCTTTAGATAATCATTACTTTCCTTATGAGGCTGTTGAAAGAACTACTGGAAGAGAGAGAGAGAGAGAGAGAGAGAGAGAGAGATGTAAGGTGCTATGAACAAGTGAAATGTTATACAAACCATACAACATTGTCATCCTTATTTTCTTCATGATCTATTTTTCTTCCCCCTTCCCCACCTTGGCCAGGTACATCATCTTTTGAAGGGAAGCATGAACTTTGTAAGATAGTTAGTGTGTGTAATTCTTTCTTTCTTTCTTTCTTTCTTTCTTTCTTTCTTTCTTTCTTTCTTTCTTTCTTTCTTTCTTTCTTTCATTTTCTCTGCAAAAGGGAATTTTATGCCTAAATAGCTGGCTAATAAATCTTCTCTGGCACAGTGACCTTTAAAATTAAACATAGCTTTTGCAAACATAAAAGTAGAGATAATAGTAAAAATATTTGCTTGGACGTATTACTGAGGAAAGACTTTTTGTAATAGGAATACAAACTTAGTGTCCATGGGGAAGAATAATATTACTTCAGTCATTCTTCCATTAGCCTATGAACACTGTATTTACATCATAACTTTCTTTGATTTAATTTTAATAGATAAGGCTAGAGATGGACACAAAATGATTTTTGATTAATTTTTTAGTTTTTTTGGTTTAGTTTTGGAATAAAACAAAAAAATCAAATTATTTTTAAAGATAAAACAAAAAGAACAGGAAATTTTCTTTG
The DNA here is from genome assembly GCA_023846285.1 of Phrynocephalus versicolor. Lineage (NCBI taxonomy): Eukaryota > Metazoa > Chordata > Lepidosauria > Squamata > Agamidae > Phrynocephalus > Phrynocephalus versicolor. The sequence continues at coordinate 3,361,939 of JAHTLZ010000120.1, forward strand.
TTCCATTTCATATTCCGTTAGGTTTCCCATAAGAATGCGTTGAGCAAAGCATTCATGCAGAAAACTGCTTTAAACAACCCACGGCTCCCTCCTTCGGGTGCGTTGGGAGAAGGCACGGGTCCTTTAAAACGTCTTTAGCCACTGAGGACAGCACTTGCCTTGGTGGCTAAAGACATTTTAAATGACACACCACTCCCCCCATTCGGCGTGTTGGGGAACATAAGAACATAAGAAGAGCCATGCTGGATCAGGCCAAAGGCCCATCTAATCCAGCTTCCTGTATCTCACAGTGGCCCAAACTAATGCCTCCAGGAGTGCACAAGACTAGATATCTGTCTCCTGATACCATTCCCTTGCATTTGGTCCTTGAAGTACCCCAGTTTTAAGGCTGGAGATGATACATCTCCATCATGGTTTGTAACCTGTGATGGACTTTTCCTCCAGGAATCTGTCCAGTCCCCTTTTGAAGGCATCCAGGCAAGATGACATCACCACATCCTGTGGCAAGAAGTTCCATAGACTAACAAAGCGCTGGGTTAAAAAAAATTCTTTTGTCTGTTCTTACTCTCCCAGCCCTCAGTTTGAGTGGATGTCCCCTAGTTCTGGTATTTTGTGAGAGGGAGAAGAGCATCCCTCTATCCACTTTGCTCATGTCATGCATTATTTTGTACATCTCAATCATATTCCCTCTCAGGCACCTTTTTTTCCAGACTAAAGAGCCCCAAATGTTTTAGCCTTTCCTCATAAGGGAGGTGACCCAGCCCAGTAATCATTTTTTTGCTCTCTTCTGGACCTTTTCCAGTTCCACTATGTCTTTCTTGAGATGTGGTGACCAGAAGTGTACACAATACTCCAGGTACGGCTTTACTATAGATTTGTATAATGGCATTATAATGTTGGCTGTTTTATTTTCAATCCCCTTTTTGATAATCCCTAGCATGGAATTGGCCTTCTTCACCACTGCCACACATTGGGTAGACACCTTCATTGAGCTGTCCACTAACATACCAATATCTCTTTCCTGATTGGTCATGGATAGCTCAGAGCCGATGAGTTGAAAGATAAAGTTTGGATTTTTTGCCCCAATATGCATTATTTTACATTTTCCTACATTGAAACGAATTTGCCATTTCTCAGCCCATTCCAACAGTTTGGAGAGATCCTTCTGGAGCTCTTCACAATCTTATCTGGTTTTTACCACACGGAAAAGTTTTGTGTCATCTGCAAACTTGGCCACCTCACTGCTTATCCCTGTCTCCAGGTCATATATGAACAGATTGAAAAGCACCGGTCCCAGGACAGATCCCTGGGTCACACCAATTTTTACCTCTCTCCATTGTGAAATTTCCTATTGACACCTACTCTTTGTTTCCTGGATCTCAACCACTTCTCAATCCATAAGAGTATCTGCCCTCTGATCCCACGACTGTGCAATTTTCTCAGCAGCCTTAAGTGAGGGACTGTGTCAGAAGCCTTCTGAAAATCCAGATAGACAATATCCACTGTTTCACCCAAATCCACATGCCTGTTGACCTTTTCGAAGAATTCTAAAAGGTTTGTCAGACAGGACTTACCATTCCAGAAGCCATGCTGATTTTCTCTCAGCAAGGTTTGTGTTTTAAGATTTTCTCTTGGATGAGGCTTTCCACCATCTTCCCTGGGACAGATGTAAGGCTAACCGGCCTGTAGTTTCCCAGGTCCCCCCTCCTTCCTTTTTAAAAATATGGTGTGACATCCGCTATCCTCCAGTCCTCCGGCACTGTGGCTGTTTTAAGAGACAAGTGCATATTACTGTTAAGAGATCTGCATAACCCTTGGGTGGATGCCATCTGGGCCCGGTTACTTGTTGATCATCAATTTATCAATTAGTCCTAAAACATCCTCTCTTTTAATCTGTATTTGGTTTATTTCTTTAGTCAAGAGGGGACGTTCGGGCAACAGAATCTGCCCAAGGTCTTCTGTCATGAATACAAATGCAAAGAACTCATTCAATTTCTCTGCAATTTCCAAGTCCTCCTTTATCTCCCCTTTTCCTCCCTCACCATTCAGAAGGCCAACTGGTTATCTGGCAGGTTTTCTACTTCTAACATATTTAAAGAAGATTTTATTATTTCCCTTTATATTGCTAGCCATGCGTTCCTCAAAGTATTTTTTGCCTCTTTTATCATCTTCTTACATTTCTTTTGCCAAAATTTGTGTTCCTTTTTATTTTCCTCATTTGGGGCGGATTTCCATTTATGGAAAGACCTCTCCTTATGCTTTAGAGCCTCTCTGACTCCACTCGTTAACCATGCTGGCACCCTCTTGGACTTAGACGAGCTCTTCTTTCTTTGTGGTATGCACTTGTGCTGGGCCTCTATTTCCATTGTTTTTAACAGGCGAGATTGGATTCATTTTACCTTCCCTTTCAATTTCTTTCTAACTAGTTTCTTCATCTGAAGGAAGCACGACCCCTTTAAAATGTCTTTAGCCACCGAGGCAGGTGCTTGCCTCAGTGGTTAAAGACATTATAAAAACCCTGCACTCCCTCCCCAACGCACTTCTTTTTAGCCTCCGAAGTAGCGACGATGCCCAAAAATCATGACCAAAAAAGAGTTAAAAAAACACACCTAAAAACAGTTAAACACATAAAACACATAAACAAAATGAAAAACAAAATGAAAAGAAAAATGAAATGATTTTTTTTAAAAAATTCATTTCAAATGAAATGAAAAAATAAACAAAGAATGAAATGAAATGCCATTTTAGCATTTTGTGCCCATCTCTAGATATGACATTTTTCATATATGGTTCAAGCATGATATATATGCACGATATTCATTGCAACCCTCTCTGTATGCTATTACATGGATTACTTTTCCTTTCTACGATCCAGTTATAAATTCTTGTTACTTTGGCTGTGGTTCCTACACACAGAGACATGTATAAATCCAATTGAATCAATGGTAATGCTATGCATGCAAGTCAATGGAGGATTTCATTGAAGCACACAATCTTGTTAAACTGAAGCACTTAAATCTGTCAGTTCATGGCCAGTGCACTTAACCATTTTAATATGCTTCTGGGCCATATGAATAACTTCTTTATGAATTCATTTGCACCTTTTCAGTCTGACTAATTTTCAATTCACCATGAGCATTTGGAGGTTATAACCTTCTCTTCAGATGTAGAACTGGAGGGTAAGTAAGTGTAAGGAGTTACAAGCAGGTTGGTGGAATGTTTCTTCTTAAGAAAGTTTCATTTAAATTTAAAGCCATAGTAATACTTGCTATAAGGATTCCTACTGTGGAATAATGGCTAGAGTGACGTCCCTGGACTCTGGATAAGAACATAAGAACATAAGAAGAGCCATGCTGGATCAGGCCAAAGGCCCATCTCGTCCACCTTCCTGTATCTCACAGTGGCCCCACCAGATGCGTCTGGGAGCGCATGAGACTAGATATGTCTCCTGATACTACTCCCCTGCATCTGGCCCTTGAAGTACCCCGGTTTTAAGCCTGGAGATTACACATCTCCATCATGGTTTGTAACCTGTGATGGAATTTTCCTCCAGGAATCTGTCCAATCCCCTTTTGAAGGCATTCAGGCCAGATGCCATCACCACATCCTTTGGCAGGGAGTTCCACAGACTAACAACATGCTGGGTAAAAAAATATTTTCTTTTGTCTGTTCTTACTCTCCCAGCCCTCCGTTTGAGTGGATGTCCCCTAGTTCTGGTATTTTGTGAGAGGGAGAAGAGCTTCCCTCTATCCACTTGACTCATGCCCTGCACTATTTTGTCTGTTTCAATCATATCCCCCCTCAGGCGCCTTTTTTCCAGACTAAAGAGCCCCAAATGTTTTAGCCTTTCCTCATAAGGGAGGAGCCCCAGCCCAGTAATCATTTTAGTCGCTCTCTTCTGCACCTTTTCCAGTTCCACTATGTCTTTCTTGAGATGCGGTGACCAGAATTGTACACAATACTCCAGGTGCGGCCTTACTATTGTTTTGTATAATGGCATTAGACATGGGCACGACTCGGCGAAATTTTCGTTTCCGTTTTCGTTTGTCATTTCCGTTATGTAATGAAATGACAAACGAAAATTGAGCTGGAAATTGAACAAAACGAAACGACCCATGAAAATTGTGGTCATTAGTTTCGTTTCTGTTACTGGCGGCACACAATGAAATGAGCTGTTTTAAATGTTAAAAAAACACCCTGGACATCCATAAAAATGCAGCGATAATTATTTATACTGTCTGATAATACCTACCAGGGGGGTGGGAGGTCCTTAAAACGTGCATTTATGTCTTTTCTCAGATCGCTGTATTTTTTTTTCCTTTAAAGGGAGTTGGGGACATTGACCCAAAATGGCTCCCACATGCCTAATATTGATTTCTTGGGTATTAAAACGCCCTGGACATCCATTAAAATGCAGCAATAATGCAAGAATTATTTGAAATTATTACCTACCAGGGGGTTGGGGTCCTTAAAACGTTTGGTTTTGTCTTCTCCCATCGCGATGTATTTTTCTTTTCACTTTAAGGATGACAAAATGGATGTCGCCAGCCACTCCAGCCACAACATGGAGGCAAGCCATGTGATGGGATCATGTAAATTCTTGGAAAACTTCAACCAATAGCATGCCCAAGTTGCAGACTGGGCAGGTCTGGCAGCCACAGAGGGCATAAAAAGCTCTGGCAGCCCCCAGAAATGCTTTAAAATCAGGCAAAAAGCGGGTAGAAACGACAAATGAAAAAACGAAAAACGAAATGACAAATTTTTGAAAAATTTCGCAACAAACGGAAACGACCCGAAACGGACCCGTCCCGAAAAATGACAACTCGAAACAATTTTTGGTCGTGCACATCTCTAAATGGCATTATTATGTTGGCTGTTTTATTTTCATTCCCCTTTTTGATAATCCCTAGCATGGAATTGGCCTTCTTCACAGCTGCCACACATTGGGGAGACACCTTCATGGAGCTGTCCACCAACAC
>JAHTLZ010000120.1:3375364-3389725 GCA_023846285.1 Phrynocephalus versicolor
AAGAAGAAGAAGAAGAAGAAGAAGAAGAAGAAGAAGAAGAAGAAGAAGAAGAAGAAGAAGAAGAAGAAGAAGAAGAAATGTTTAAAAATCCCTCCTTTTCCCCCACCCCATTGGGTGGGGGGAAATGAATGGTTTTTTAAAAAAATTGTTGCTACCCCAAGCCCGTGCTACAGCTGATTGGTGCTTGGGGTGACCAAAAAATATGTTTAAAAATCCCCTGGTTTCCCATGGGGGGAAGCTGTGGGCTTCTTCCCATAGGAATGCATTGCTTCAATACATTCCTATGGGAAAACGAAAAATGAAACAGAACAGATGAAAACTTCCATTTTGTTTCCTTTTGTTTTTCCTTGAGGGGGCAGTTTGTTATTTATTTTGTTATGTAACAAAACAAATAATGAATAACAAATGAATAAAAATTCATTTTGTACCCTTCTCTAAATCAGAATTCACTGAATAATGCCATATTCATAATATGCTCTCCTGCAAGGCTGCACTACAGCCATGTTCTGTGTGTCCTTTTCTGAACTCTCAACTTACATTTACATTCCCTATATATCATTGTATCTTGTTGACTTAATATATTTAATATATTGACTTAATATACAGTTTAGAAAATAACATATAGGACTAGTAGATTCAGAGATCACAACACTATAGATCAACAACCTTTCCTTTAGTAATGAATCATCATCACTTTGTCCTGTATCTCAGACAAACAAAACATAAAAGAACAGAACAGGAGACAAAAATGTGTGGCACCTGCAAGGCTAACTTGAATAGTTTAATGTAAGTTTTCATGGATAAAGTTCACTTCTTATATGGGAGTAAGCTTATATACAGTTGCTGACTAAAAGCTTATGAGACTCATGTTATTGGAATCTCAAAGCAAAAACAAAAGCAAAGAAAATAGAATGCTCTGCATATGCCTATAAAAAGAAAAGCAGATATCACAGGGAAAGGGTTCTAGCCTAGCTTTCTAGTTCTCTCTCTTTATAAATAATTGTTCAGTTGGACACAATGTACCATATATCCTCCTGCGTTGTGGCCCAAACACAGATTTCCCACCTCAGTGGGAAGTAGCACTTAGGCACATTTAAGCTAAGACTGAATTTCATCATACTTGTCCTAAGGGACAGGCAAAATTAGTAAACAAAAATCTTACCCTATATGCAGAATAATTCTGAATTTAAACAGAGTTTCATTTGTATCTTTCAAAACTTTGTGTTCTAGGTTTCATACCAGTGAGAGCATTGATTAAATGAGAGCTTCAGGAAGGAATGTAGGTTGGAGAACCCATGCCAGTTTTTTGTTTTATATATATAGTTTAATCTACCCAAGGCAAAGCAATTGAAAGGCCATGTAATTAACTCAGCCACTGGCCTTGAACTAAAGGGTGAACTAATTGCAGAGATTTTCCCCAGCATCATTTTGTTTTCTCCACTTTTTCTGAGCCCCTTCAGCAGTAGGTCAAAAACAGTGTTTGGGTTATGCCTGATGAATTTTTTCATGTGGAAATTTCAGAGTCAAAATAAAAATTGCTTTTTAAATACCCGCTTTTAAGATAATTACATTTAATCCAGAAATCAAGACAGCAGCAGTCAGTCAGTCTTTAAAAAGAAAAGAAAAATGTGTAAGATAAATTGAGTCTTACAAAAGAATTGGTCTAGACTGGAAAAAGAAAGGTTACACAACCAAAACATCCACAGGCTTCCCTCCTATGGTTTGCTGCCCATAAATGTGTCAGCCAATGATACTGAAATAGCTTCCAGTCCAGCATCACCTTTTCTCCCCCTCCAAATGCACTATCACTGGAAAGTCTTGCTAAAATCATCCCCTGAGTATTAAGCAAAATTGGTCCACCATCACTTTTTCTCAACCTCTTTTTCCCCTTCCCCAAACCTCATCTCCCTTCTTTTTTCCTCGCACTTCATTCTATGAAAGGCTTGCAGGGGAAGTGTTCAGAGAAATAAATTTTAGAATTTGCTTTTCTCAAGAAGACAACCTATGCCCTCTTGGTACTGTTAGAATATGCAGATCAATAGTGTCCCAGTATCCAGTGGAATTATCTGTCAAGCACCCTGTTCTGGCTTGCTATTGGTCTTTCAGTACTTTGTCCTTTTTTGCCCCTCATCTCTAGCTAGTGAGTCAGTTTTTTACAGTTAAGAAGTAACTTCTGATATCTTTTTAGATGGAGACACATGCTTGTATTCATGCCATCCAGCTGTAGGGAAGTGGTTCTCTTTTTTTTTGCCACAGCACCCTAGTTGTGGTGGCAGGGGCAGAGCTGATGGTAGTGGGGGTGACAATGTGGGGGGGAGGGGGGGTGATGGCAGTAGTGGAGGGGCAGGAGCAGTGGTCGGAGTTGGTGGTGTGCGGAGACCGGATCGCAGCCCCTTCCTTCTCGACTCCGCCCCAGAGCCTGACAGGTGGGCTGTCAGGTGGCTGTGGGGCCGAGGGCAGCGAGAGGAGGCTCCAATCTGGCCTCCATGTGCAGAAACCAGATCCCAACCCCCTCTCACCACACTCCTCCCCACAGCCCACCAGCTGTCATTTCCGGGGCAGAGATTGCTGGACAGGGGGGTCCAATCCGGCTTCCGCGTGCGGAGGCCAGATCGCAGCCCCCTCTCCGGCAGTGATCCACAGTCTCCAGCTCCTCTCCTGACTGATCTCCGCAGTGGGGATGTGACAGCCGAGCTGGCTGTCACCCCCTCGCTGCAGAGATCAGAGATTGAGATAGCCACGGCCTCGCCTCCGCTTGCGGAGGCGAGAACAGGGCTCTCACAATCCTCCCCCCTGGTGATGACAGCTGGGCTGTCATTGCCAGCAGGGAGGAACGAACCAAACATAACTGAACTCATTTGTTCTGGTTCTGCTCGGTTCATTCCTAAATTACTCTGGGCTCCATTATTCGTTCCATTACGTAAAGGAACGAATAAAGGATAACGGAACAAAAAAAATTTTTGTTTCATGCCCATCTCTAGTTTGTCTGACAATACTGGTTGTCATTGGATCAGTTGCTTCAGAAGCTTCAGTGAATTCACTACCTTTCCGTTTTAAATTTTTTAGCCAATTGTTCAGAATTCTGAAATAAAAGTAGGGACTCAAATAAATAAATAAAAATCATTTCATTGCAGGCTCTCCCTGAAACAGTATCATTGTCATGTGGCTAATTTTGATTACATCTGCTGAGTTAGTATGTGTGATGCATTGCAAATTCGTCTACCTTGTAACTTAAAAACTAACCTCTCATCAAAACATTTTTAATTTTATAGAACTATGATGACAATATAAGCACATATACAGTCTCTAGCCATACAATAAATATCACATTCACTAAATAATCAGTCTCTTAAAAGAAAAGAATACAAATTCACCATGAAATCCACTGGAATCTTGTTTTGTGTCATTACAACAACCCAGTACTACTCGAAACCAATGACACACAACCACAAAAATGGCCGACGAGTGGCAAATGTAGTATAGACAAGGAGATAATGGTATTGCCATGTCATAAGAATAGATTCTACTGTTAAATTGCTAAATCTTAGTGAAAATTAAATATTATTTTTACTACAACGGCACCCCTGGCATATGCTTGTGGCACACCCAGTTTAAGAACCACTGCTCTAGAGAATGGTTTACTTAGTTTAGGTAGATTCTTGAAGATAAATTAGAACAACATGGAATAAGTAAGTTAAATGATTATTTTCTTTTTCACTCATGTTATGGTTTTGACTCATTACTGGTGAAATAACAAAGTCTATAATGATACAACCTTTTCTGAAATTATTATAAAATAACTCTATATCTGACCCTATAACTTGCTCTGTGTGGGGTAACAGGGCCAAGTAGACTAAGGTTTCCAAAAGATACTGGTTTTTAAAATAATATAAAAATATTTTGTTTCTCTAAAACAAACTTTCTTAAGGTTGTTGGTGTGTGTTTATCTAGGGAACCTTTTTATAAATATTTTAAAATCATTTTATATGATTTGAAAATGTAATCCATTTCTCTAATTATGAAAGAAGATGCAGTCATTATCATCACCAAATTGTGTCTGTTTAAAGGCTTCCTTTGGTGATTTTGGGGTGCTTATGACTGCGGCACAATGCAGTGAATTCATATGTATCCCAACATTTTCAAATGAAGCCTTTATTCAGTTCTGATTTGCCAGTGTTGCTGATGTCATTCCCATTGTGCACATAAGAGGGGCACAACATTATTCCAGATATTGCCATATTAAATGGTTTATAAAATCACCCTCATTTACCAATGCACATGCTTAACCACATTGTTGGAGGTTGCAGGTAGGTTATTAGGACTATACAGTACTATGTATCACTTAGAACATGAAATATCTTTTAAATCATAACTAGAGGTGGTTACAAACAAAAAAATTAGGCTGATTTGGGGTTTGTGGATAATAACAAACCATGAACCACAAACCACCATGAAGCAAAAAGCATAACTGTCTGGAATGAAGGAGGCTGCTGTAAGAGTTGGCCTTTCTATGTGAATCAGGTTCCCTCTTCTTGTTCACACAGTCATACAGCATTTCCAAGAAATGGCAGAGGGGGTAGAGCTAGTACATTCCCTTAAACATATGTGGGGCCTGCACACTTTATGACATGGCCAAATAGGCCAGAAATGGAATGCTGACCCTGCATGAAAGGAAGACCGCAGAAGTGTCACCACACATTTGAATGTGGCTGATCCTCAGTGAGAATCACTATAAAATGGACAACAGACAAACCAGACTCTTGGGAATGTAGTTTTATTTCCAGAGGATCCTTTCCGAATACTTTATGCACAAGGGGTGCCTGAACGCAGGGACAACTTCCTGTATGGAATGTCCAGTCTTAAATACTCTTCAGCATACAGAAACAGATAAAGAACAAACTCAGGATTGGTTACATTTTGCCGCAGTGGAAAGCATGTGACTTTATTACATATATGTTAATTTGCAAGCCACCTCAAAAGTTCAGAAAGCGCAGCAGTTTCAAAGGATGAAATATAATAAAAAGAAGTTATAAGGCTATGGAAGACCTGTCACCCTCCTCCCCATATTAACTTCAGCCACTAGAGTGGTTACATAAGAACATAAGAACATAAGAAGAGCCATGCTGGATGAGGCCAAAGGCCCATCTAGTCCACCTTCCTGTATCTCACAGCGGCCCCACCAGATGCGTTTGGGAGCGCATGAGACTAGATATCTGTCTCCTGATACCACTCCCCTGCATCTGTCCCTTGAAGTACCCTGGTTTCTCCACCATGGTTTGTAACCTGTGATGGACTTTTCCTCCAGGAATCTGTCCAATCCCCTTTTGAAGGCATCCAGGCCAGATGCCATCACCACATCCTGTGGCAGGGAGTTCCATAGACTTACAACGCGCTGGGTGAAAAAATATTTTCTTTTGTCAGTTCTTACTCTCCCAGCCCTCAATTTGAGTGTATGTCCCCTAGTTCTGGAATTTTGGGAGAGAGAGAAGAGCTTCCCTCTATCCACTTTACTCATACCCTGCATTATTTTGTATGTCTCAATCATATCCCCCCTTAAGCGCCTTTTTTCCAGACTAAAGAGGCCCAAATGTTTTAGCCTTTCTTCATAAGGGAGGTGCCCCAGCCCAGTAATCATTTTAGTCGCTCTCTTCTGCACCTTTTCCAGTTCCACTATGTCTTTCTTGAGATGCGGTGACCAGAATTGTACACAATACTCCAGGTGGGGCCTTACTATTGTTTTGTATAATGGCATTATAATGTTCGCTGATTTATTTTCAATCCCCTTTTTGATAATCCCTAGCATGGAATTGGCCTTCTTCACTGCTGCCACACATTGGGGAGACACCTTCATGGAGCTGTCCACCAACACACCAAGATCTCTTTCCTGATCCGTCACGGATAACTCAGAGCCCATGAGTTGATAGATGAAGTTTGGATTTTTTGCCCCAATATGCATTACTTTACATTTGGTTACATTAAAACACATTTGCCGTTTCTCAGCCCATTCCCTCAGTTTGGAGAGATCCTTCTGGAGCTCTTCACAATCTTCTCTGGTTTTCACCACACAGAAAAGTTTTGTGTCATCTGCAAACTTGGCCACCTCACTGTTTATCCCTGTCTCCAGGTCATTTATGAACAGATGGAAAAGCACCGGACCCAGGACAGAGCCCTGTGGCACACCGCTTTTCACTTCTCTCCATTGTGAAAATTTCCCATTGACACCTACTCTTTGTTTCCTGGATCTCAACCAGTTCTCAATCTATCCCCTGACTGTGCAATTTTCTATGGCTATCAATCCCTAAAAAATTGTCCAGAGCTGCTATGTCCCCCCTCCCGCCCCTGAAATTCAAAACTCATTCCATTTACAAATGATATCACTTCACCTGCAAATGTTTAGGACTTGGATTTCTAATATTTTAAGCTTGGTCCTTGGGTCAAGCAACAGTGAGAAACAAGATGTTTAATTGATTAATTAATTATCAGTAAGGAAGATATAATGATGCTGCAGTATAATTGCAAATCACCAAGGGATCAGTTTACTGTTTCAGTGGTGTAATTGTCACTTGCAATTTTATGGATACATGGGATTTAGATTTTATAAGCAGAGCACTTGTTAAAATGTACATAATGGAATTGACTTGTTTTGTTCTTTTATGCTGCTGTCTGACACTCTGTTTGCTTATTGAAGCAGTAACTTTATGTACAGAAGGAGAGTGTGTATTATATCACTCTCCCGTGGCTGGTACCACTCAGTTATGTTTCCTCTGAAATAAAGAAAAGGAATAGAAACTAAAAGCAACTATTTCAGCTACTTTTGAAAAATTAGAAATGTTGAACTTTGTAATTATAGCAGTAAATTATTAATTTAGGAATTGAAAACTGTACCTAATTACTTTAGGATAACTTTCAGTGCATTGAGAGTGGACAGAATCCTCTCACATGCACATCCTGGCTGCAAGCTAATTGTGTTCCACAGTTTTTATTACATTACATTACAGCACATCTGGTGTATTTCAAAGGGCTCTATCACACATCCTTTAAAATGCTGATTAAATTTCAAGATGAAAAATCTTGGCTGTGGTGATAAGACAAAAATGCCTCCTTTAGCGAGTTTTCCAAGACCTAGGGGAGAAGTTTTTGCTCCGGTAAAAACTGTGAGCCAGAAGTATGTGGGAGCTTACATCCCCCGCAACCCAGCGCAATCCCTACCAGAGCTCACGGAGTTAATCGCCGCGGCACTGCTGAGGTCCCCCCGCCTTTTGGTGGCTGGGGATTTCAATGTGCACGCTGGCTGCGGGCTTTCCGGCGTGGCTCTGGAATTTATGGATTCCATGGCCTCCATGGGTCTGTCCCAGCATGTTTTATGCCCCACCCACAGATCAGGGCATATCCTAGACTTGGTATTTTCCTCCATGTCAGGGGACTGTAATCTGATGGTAGGGGACATCGTCTCCCTGCTGGTGTCATGGTCAGACCACCACCTGTTGTCCTTCTCCCTGTCAGCTGCGGCCCCTCCCTGCGGGGATCTTCGGCCACTTGTTTGGGCCCGACCCCAGAGGTTCCTGGACCCCCATCTGTTCCAGGAAGCCTTCTGGGAGCTTCCTGGCGGTTTGGCTGACGATCCGGCTGAGGCAGCGGTTGACCAATGGTTTGATTCAGCTTCCCGTGCCGTCGACCGGATCGCCCCCAGGCCCCTCCTCCGATGCCAAGCTCGACCTTCACCGTGGTTTACGGCGGAGCTTAGAGTGATGAAGCAGGAGCGGAGGAGGCTGGAGAGCAGCTGGAGGAGGGACCTGACGCATTTAATAAGGCAGCAGTTGTCGTCCAGACTAGGTGCTACATTCGTGCGATCAGGGAGGCCAAAACATCATACTACTCCCTGAGAATTAGTGAGGCCACGAGCCACCAGTCGGAACTCTTCCAAGTGTTTTGGGACCTCACTGATCCTAGTCTGGCAAGGCCTCCTCCTACTGAGTTCAGTAGTGAGTCATTTCCAGCCTTTTTAGATCAAAAATAGAGGCTATCCGGGCTGGTTTCGACTCCCGTTGCACTAGTCCATCCTCGGCATCCCCTGATGCTGCACCCCCCTTCTCCTCGATTGGTTGAGTTTGGGCCTGCTTCTCCTTTGGAAGCCTCCAGGGCTATTGCCCACTGCCGGCCCGAGTCCACCCCCTTCAATCCTTGCCCTGCCTGGCTTATAAAAGCTGCTGGAGGGTGCATGCCAGAATGGGCATCTGTCATCACCACGGCCTCCTTCAAGGAGGAGGTCTTTCCCTCACGTCTGAAGGAGACCGTGGTAAAGCCCATTCTTAAAAAACCTGGTATGGCATCGGACAAATTGGCTAGTTACTGTCCGATTGCCAATGTCCCTTTCATGGGCAAGGTCATCAAGAGGGTGGCTGCGATCTGGATCCAGTCTTTTTTGGAGGAACATCAGCGCCTTGACCCATGCCAGTCTGGGTTCAGGCTGGGCCGGGGGACCAAGACAGCTTTGGTCACTCTGCAAGATAACCTGATCCGGGGGGCTGACAGGGGTTGTTCTACCTTGTTGGTTCTCCTGGATCTGTCAGCAGCCTTCGATACCGTCGACCACGGTATCTTACTGGATCGGCTTTCCAAGGTGGGTATCGGGGGCACTGTTCACAGTTGGCTCTGGTCCTTCTTGGAGGGCCGTCCCCAGTATGTGCAGCATGGGGGCGAGTTGTTGGCCTTGTGGACACTCCCTTGTGGGGTTCCGCAGGGCTCCTCTCTCTCCCCCATCTATGTGAGGCCACTTGCTGGGGTCATTAGGAGATTTGGAGTCTGCTGCCATCAGTATGCTGATGACACGCAGCTCTATCTCTCCTTTTCCACCTCTGCAGATGAAGCTGTCCAGACCCTCGACCAGTGCCTGGATGCGGTCATGGCATGGACCAGGGCCAACAGGCTCAAACTCAACCCTGAGAAGACTGAGGTGATGTTCTTCAGGACTTCCCCGTCTGGGTATGGAGGCCCTCTACCCAGCTTGGAGGGAGTTTCCATCCAGCTGGCGGACAGTGTTAGGAATCTGGGTGTGGTTCTGGACCCAGCGCTCACCTTGGAAGCCCAGGTGGCTGCCGTGACCACAACCGCATTCTTCCACCTCCAGCAAATCACCCAGATCTACCCATACCTAGACGGCGACTCCCTGAGAACTGTTGTGCAAGCCCTGGTGATCTCGAGGATTGACTACTGTAACGCTCTTTACATGGGGTTGCCCTTGACTCTCCTCCGGCGTCTGCAGCGGGTGCAGAATGCAGCAGCCAGTCTGGTGGCAGGTGTGCACCGTTACGACCACATCACCCCAGTTCTTGCTCGCCTGCACTGGCTACCTGTTGTGGCCCGGATCAGATTCAAGGTCTTGGTTTTAGTTTATAAAACCCTCCATGGCTTGGAACCTGACTACCTGGCAGAGCGGATCGCCCAGCAATCAACCTCGGCTCGACCAACACGGACGTTGCAGGCGCACTCGCTTCATGTGGCCACCCCTAGAGAGGCCCGGAAAACTTCGACTCGTAACCGGGCCTTTTCCGTGGCTGGCCCGACTCTTTGGAACCATCTTCCAAGCGAAGTGCGCCTTGCAGAGTCCCTGCTGGCCTTTCCCAGAGCTTTAAAGACCCTGCTCTTTCGTGAGGCCTTTGGTGACCTAGTTTAGTGCTATTGCTTTTCCCCCCTGCCATCTGTTTAATTAGTTATTGTTGTTTTACGCTGGGGTGCATACTTTGTTTTAAATTGTCTGTATTGTATTGTCTGTTTGTTTGTATTACTAGGCTGACCTGGTTCAGCCCCTGTACAACGTCCAGAGTTCCATTAGGAAGATGAGTGGTATAGAAGCTCTCATAATAAATAAAAATAAATAAAAATGATCCAGTTTTCTGCTTTTCCCCCCCTAGCACTGACCAGCTTGTCCTGGGGCTGGTTGGCACATTTTAATGTTTTTTAATTTCCTCTCCCCCAGCACTAAGCAGCTGGCCTTCAGGCTGTCAGCTCTGTTTTTTAAATTTTATTTTTCATTTTTTTCCTAGTGCTGACCATCCCATCCTGGGGCAGGTTGGTGCTTTTTTAAAAATATTTTTTTAAATTTCTCCCCCCCCCACCCCCAGCACTGAGCAGCTGGCCTTCAGGCTGTCAGCTCTGTTTTTTAAATTTTATTTTTCATTTTTTTCCTAGTGCTGACCAGCCCATCCTGGGGCAGGTTGGTGCTTTTTTAAAAATATTTTTTAAAATTTCTCCTCCCCCCCCCCCCAAGCACTGAGCAGCTGGCCTTCGGGCTGTCAGCGTTTTTTTAAATTTTTTTTCCTAGTGCCACCTGCTGGCCCTGGGGCTGGTCAGCACTTTTTTTATTAAAAAATCCTTATACATGGGAACAGAGATCTTCAGTCATATGACCAAGAAAGAAGAAAAGCCAGACTTTCACACTATCCAGATCTTCCCCCAGGTTAGATAGCGGCCTAAGAGACATTCTGCTTTTGTCCAGTTCATCCATGCCCTCTTTTTGATTATAGAGAACTATTCAATATATAAAGTATATTGAATACTGCGAGTTATGATCTGACATTGTTTAATAATAGAGAATATGTGAAAAATAAAATTCGACATACTGTGTGGGTTATTATTGCCATAAATTTAAAGAAGGGCATGCAAAAGAGGAAAGAACTTAGGTTCACCAAAATGAGCAGTCAGTTAATTTTCATTTGATATGATAGTGAAAGCTCTATCTAGTGAACACATTTTTGAAGCATACTATAAAGCTACAGGAAAAAATGCAAGCTTTTTTTCAATTGGGATGCATTGTCATTCTTTAACCAGCAATGGCAGCAGCAACTGTTCCTCCTCCTCCTCATTTTGAGAGCACATCTTTTCCTAGAAACAAAAAATGTAAATACTTTGATTGCTTTGCCTCCTGTTGTAAGTGGGTATTTAGGTGAGGGACCCAACAGATCAGGGATGCACCAGACTATAGGAGCAGGAACGTAGTAGTAAAGTGAAATGACAATTTGATAGATCCACCAAAATGATGCAGCAAGTACTCATTGTGCTAATACACACTTTAAAAAATGTTTTCACTTTCTCAGCCTGTCTATGGAGCCAAGGAAATGACACATTTGCCATGCCCAGGGTCACATTGGAAATTTGAATTTATTTCTAGTCAGATTTTTAAAAAAAAACAGTTTCAGGTCACATGGTAGTTAAACTATGCATACTCTGAATGGGGTACATGCACTAAATGGAGATTGATTTATTTCTAGTGATTTAAACCAGTTTCGGCATCTACACTGTTGAAATCAACTCATTTTTCTTCTGGTTTAGGATAACATTGTTATTAAAAGTTTTACTTTGATTTGATTCTTTTCTTTAAAGTAAATGATACATCGATAAATCAAATGTCCAGGAGGTACCACCTGGTGTCATACTAGTGACTAGAAACTAATGGGAAAGCCCCGAAAGGTGATCCCGGCTGATTAACAATGAAAAATGAGGATAGGGTGAGGCTTCTAGCTCTCAGGGCGCTTGGGATCTTCCACCAGTAAATGCACTGGCTCCAGGCTGCAGGTGAGATGGCTCTTTGTACTCTCCAAGCCTGGATTAACATGATGAGACACAATCAGTGGTTCAAACTAGAACCTCAGTTTTATTAACTTTTAAACTGCAATAGAGGTGGGCACAAAGCATAAAACTGTTGGTTCATTATTCATAGTTATGCATGAACCCAATGAACTATTACTCTACCCCCAAACAATTTGATTCATTTTTTGTTTTTTGGGTTTGTGCCAGGGCATGCCTTATATAGGCAGCTAGCTTTGCCCTCAATCCTGGATCAAGCCTCTTGCTTTGATTCATGCTGGGTGGAGCAAATAGCCCCTGCACTGGGAAGTATTCCCACAATGGAGCTAACCTTATTAACAAAGGGTTTTGCACAGTGGCTGCCCATCACCACCACCCTGCACCTCAGAGTACTGAGTTTCCCACATTAGCCTCAGTTCTGTACAGGCCACAGCTGAATCACTGAAGCCAATGGTGTTCTTGTACTAAATAAACCCACTTCAGTGGAGGCTTTCACAGGCTGGTAGAGGCAGCTATCAAGCATTGCATGTTCTCCCTCTCTTCAGAAATCCTGCTTTCCTCATTCTTGTGCCCTCAGTAACTCAACTGAGGGGAGGCAGGCACTTCCAGGCCCATTGGTTACCTTGGGTGCCATGGGGTTGGTGGAACTGATGCCTATTTTGGGTATGAGGTAGTGGGTATCCTCTTCCCCAGCCATTGCCTCTACCCACTAGGAAGAAGCTCAAAGGTTCCTGTCAATGATCATCGCCCTGCTCAATTCAGAGGACAGTCTCCAGCTCCCCTGATGTAGACCCCCTTGGTCAACTCTTCACCAAATTTTGCACATAGATACTGAAGACTCCAACACATATCTCCTTTCTGACCAGACATTTTTTTCTAGATCCCACTCCCCCAGCAACACTTGGGCTTGCCTCTTCCCAGGAAAGAAGGAGGAAACCCCCAAAAGCCGTTCCACCCATTTCCTCAGAATGCTGCAAGGTGAGGGCGTATAGTCTACCAGGAATACTAGCCACTGTGGCCCCCTCATACTTGGTTACATTCAAACAGGATCAAGACATTCTATATGAAGATGGATTGCAAACTTCAATTTGACCCGAAAACTTCAGCCAAATTGCAAGTTATAAAGAACATAAAACTTGTTTTCTACTACAAGTTCACTTGTGCATTTCTGGTTACAGTTCAAAAAGCTGCCTGTGAACTATAAAGCTATTGCTTACTTGGGTCTAGGCCCGTGGTGTAAAATGTTTGGCACTCCAGATGTTTTGGACCACAACTCCCAGAATGCCAAGCCTCGATTGCCAATGACAAACAATTGTGGGAGTTGTGGTCCAAAACGTCTGGAGTGCCAAAGATTTGCCACCACTGGTCTAGGCTATCTGAAATACTATACAGTATTGTATTTTCAATCTGTATGTGCTGTGCATTCTGCTAGATAAGTCCTTCTTACACTTTCTTAGTTTTGTTTAGTAACCTTCTTGAGAAAAGACCTTCTCTGTGTCTACTTCCAGGTATCAGAACTCTTCCAAGAAAGTTCAGGATTGTCCTTCCTGCTGCACTTGCACCAACAAGCAAATAATTTTTATTTAAGCAAGCCTTTGACATTAAAATTTTCCAATCAAAAGGATTCCAGCTGATGTGTTGCTCTTCTCACTTCCCTCCTTTTGATAATGTAGTATTAGCAATTTAATTAAATGGTTTAAAGTGTTTTAATTTTAATTTTATTTTAGAGTATTTCTGGTTTAACATTTGTAATATATTCTATTTAACACTTTTAAAAATCCATATTGTAACCCAACTTGGATCCCAGTTCTCAGAAAAGGTGGCAAATTAACTTAATCAAAGATTACATGTTGACACTGTGCAATGATATGAATCTCATTAAATAAGAGGCTGCTCACTTGATTGTTTTAGGGCAAGGCTCCACCATTTCTGGAATAAGAATATAAATGGGAGATAAAGTTTTCATTTTTGTTTCTTCTCAGCCATGTTGTACAAGGTCATCTGCTCTGAAGGAGTATAGTATTAAATCACAAAAATGGGTTATTGTGGTTTCTGAACATCTTCCTGAGAAAGAATACATGTATGCTCAAAACAATCAATATTTATTTCCTGTGATCATTAGCTGTCTTTTTCATTATTCTGTTTAATGATATCCCCCAATTCTAAAGAGATAAATGGTACAAATGAATCTCTGTGGTCATAATTCAGTAAGTCTCTAAATCAAATCCCCATTTTAACCTTAATAAATGTCTTCATTTCACATATATCTCTTCTTGTAATCATTATAATCACTGAACCACAGAGAGGTTTTATTTGTTATTTTGCTGGAAAGTTGCTTATATTTCAAAGGACCTTGGGCTAAGCTTAGCTTTTAAAATAGCTATTACTACTGCTGCTATTATTTTTGCAATATTGTGCAAATTACTAAAAAGAAGCTTAAACAAAAAGTGGGGGGGAGCACTAGCTTGCGTTATTAGTAATGGGCCTTGGCTATAGCATCTTATCTTTTTCTTTAACCATGCCTTACAATTGCCCTCAATCTGTTCAATTAACTTTGTGTGCTTCATGCTTTTCTGTGGTTCATTAATTTAAAGGCAATCATAATTCTGTATCTGAGGACTGAGCTGATAACTTTTAACAGTAGCAGTAAAAATGTAGCAGTAAAAAAAATTATATACCACAAACTGATTTTCCTCAAATGGGAACTCTGGGTGGTTTACAACAACAAAAGAATAATAATAATAATAATAATAATAATAATAATAATAATAATAATAA
>JAHTLZ010000120.1:3404661-3417184 GCA_023846285.1 Phrynocephalus versicolor
TAATAATAATAATAATAATAATAATAATAATAATAATAATAATAATAATAATAATAATAATTTATTGTCATTGTGTGTATATACACAGTATACACATACAACGGAATTCAGACACCCAGAGACCAGATTCAACATACACACACACACACACACACACAAATCTCCCAACACTCTCACACACACTAAAAAAAAAACCCTTCAACACACACACATAAAAATCCCTGAGCACTCACCCCCCACCCCCACCCCTAAAAACACAAGCATCTACACAACAGGCTAGGTAATCCTGTCCAAGTGCTCACTGCTGGTGGTCCTTGAGTTCATTATTAAGTGCAATTATAGCTCTGGGATGAAAACTGTTCAGAAGACGTGTGGTCCGAGTTTTAATTGTTCTGTATCTTCTGCCAGAAGGCAACAGTTCAAAGAAATTATGAGCAGGATGAGTAGAGTCCCTCAGAATGTTGTGTGACTTCCTCAAACAGTGAGATGTGAAGATGTCATCCAGGGTTGGTAGCTGGAGCCCGGTATCATTCTGGGCAATTTTAATTATTCTCTGTAGAGCTTTTTTGTCCGCTACAGAGCTGCTCCCATGCCATGATAGCATGCCATAAGTTAGGACACTCTCAATGGTGCTGTGATAATAAGACAGAAGTAGATGCTGAGATAAATTCATCTTCCTGAGCATTCTCAGGAAATACAGCCTCTTCTGTGCCTTCTTCACAACCATATTGGTGTTTGCAGTCCATGAGAGGTCCTCTGAGATATAAGTGCCCAGATATTTAAAGCTACCAACCCTCTCCACCTCCTTACCATTTCTGTACAATGGTAAATGAGCATCTTTCTTCGTCCTAAAATCAATTATAAGTTCTTTAGTTTTTTTGGTGTTAAGCATAAGATTATTTTCTTTACACCACTGTGTCAACCCTTGTACTTCTTTCCTATAAGCAGACTCATCGTTCTTACTGATGAGCCCCACCACTGTTGTATCATCTGCAAATTTGATTATTGTGTTGGAGTTATACAGTGGGGTTCAATCATGTGTGTACAAGGAGTAGATGAAGGGGCTTAGCACACAACCCTGAGGAGCTCCTGTACTTAATACAAGAGTAGAAGAATGGTGGGATCCCATCCTTACTGACTGTGGCCTATCAGTCAGAAAATTCCTTACCCACAAACAAATCTTCTGGTGTATACCCAAATTGGCCATTTTAAAAAACAACCTATTAGGTAGAATTGTATTAAAAGCAGAGCTATAATCCACAAATAACAGCCTTGCATATGTTCCCCGTTGTTCTAAATGGCTCAGTACAGTATGGACAACAATGGATATAGCATCATCAGTGGATCTGTTACTCCTGTATGCAAACTGAAACGGGTCCAGAGTAGATGGAAGTCTAGCCTTAATATAATTTAGCACCAATCTCTCAAAACATTTCATAATAACAGATGTTAAAGCTATTGGTCTATAGTCATTGAGAGATGCCACTATTGACTGCTTAGGGACTGGCACTATAATAGATGTCTTCAGACAAGTAGGGACAGAGCACTGCAACAAAGATAGATTAAAAATGTCTGTAAATACTCCAGCTAATTCTGCAGCACAGTCCCTAACAACTCATCCCATGATTCCATCCGGTCCAGCTGCCTTCCTAGCATTAATATTCTGGAAAGCACGTTGCACATCAGAAATCTGCAGTAGAAGTGGTTGTCTATCGGTAGTAGATTCTAATGGTGTGCTATTGATGGTCGATGATGTAGTGATAGTGGTTCCGGCTTCCACCTCAAAACGGCTGAAGAATTGATTCAGCTGATCAGCCAAAGACTCACTACTGCTAGACAGATTATTTTTAATATTCTGCCCCGTGATTTGTCGCAGACCTTGCCATACCCGACGAGGATCAGAGCTCTCAAAATGATGTTCAATCCTCCGACAGTACATAGCTTTGGCATCCCTGATGCCCTTTTTCAATTTAGCTCTGGCCTCTCTGTACTGTAGTGCATCACCAGAGTGGAAAGCAGCATTTCTGGCCTTTAACAGAAGGCGCACATCTCTATTTAGCCAGGGCTTGTTTTTAGGAAACACCCGTACTTGTCTGGTGGTAGTGACAACATCAATGCAGCTTTTGATATAGAACAGTACTGTCGAGGTATATGTATCAACATTGTCCTCCTCAAACAGTGCCCATTCAGTGCTCCTAAAGCAGTCTTGAAGTTGCTCAGATGCACCTGCTGGCCACACTCGTATTTCTCTGGTTGATGGTCTGATTCTATTGAGAGGTCTGTATGATGGAATCATAAGCAGGGATATATGATCTGACTGTCCTATATTGGGCAAAGGCTTAGTCTTGTATCCATGCATGATGTTACTATATACTTGTTCCAAGGTATTTTTCCCTCTGGTGGGACAGTCAACATACTGATAGAACTTAGGGAGAACAGTCTTTAAATTGGCTTGATTAAAATCACCTGCAACCACCAGCGCTCCATCTGGGTAAGCCTGCTGCTGTTTGCTAATAGTAGTTAGCAGGTGACCCATAGCTGTAGTAGTGTTTGCATCAGGAGGTATATATACTGCAGTTATTATAACAACATTAAACTCACGTGGCAAATAAAAGGGGAGGCATTTCACTGCTAGATATTCCAAATCAGGAGAACAATGAATATCCATTATTTTAACATCTGTGCTCCAGTTGTTATTGATGTAAACACAAATCCCTCCACCTCTGCTCTTCCCGGATTCAATAGTTCTATCTGCTCTAAGTGCTGAGCGTCCCCATAACTGTATAAGCTCCTGTGGAAAGGAAGGATCCAGCCACGTCTCCAAAAGGACCATAGCACAGCAATCCTGGATATTTTTCCGCTGAGAGATAGTAAGTTCCAACTCCTCGATCTTATTGGGAAGAGATCTAACATTTGAAACAAAAAGACTTGGCAATGCAGGCATGTCTATTAAGCAGTATCAAAGCAAGGACCACTAAGTGGCAAAATGTCAAGTCTTGCAGGACTCTTTATGTGGCTGGGCATTACATAACGGGATATTTGTTTATTTGTGTGTGTGTGTGTGTGTGTGTGTGTGTGTGTTGCGTCGTTACAGTCATGACCGACTCTTCGTGACCCCCATATCCATGGAGTTTTCTTGGCAGGAATACTGGAGTGGTTTGCCAGTTCCTATTTGTAGGAAATTGAAAATTCCCCCTAATCATCATGGACAGATGTTGAGGATGATGTTTTTCTTTAAGGTAGGTTCCAACATAGAGTAGCCAATCTTTTAAAATAAGATCAGGTTAGGACGTTTCAAGCTGCTCCACGGGCAATGTATATTTCTTTAACTTCCCAGTCTTGCTAGACAAAAAGCTGCCAGTCACTCAGCACTGCTCACCATTCCCTTGTACTGAAGCACATGACTTTTTTTTTGCTGGAAGCAGAGTTACACTAAAACATGTGAGCCAGCTGGCTAAAGGAAAACTGGCTAGCAGGAGTGAAGCTGCTCGCCCACCGCTTGCCACCTGTGTTGTGTTCAGCTTTCGGGCACATGCTGCAACATTTCCTTTTCCTCACCGGGCACCAACGATGCTTGGACTTACCCACTCCAGCAGGGCAGGTCACTGAGGTGTCTGCATATCATGTATTTTCCTTAATCACAGGTGGTTAGAGAACCTACTCCTCCAATAAATTGGGGACTATTGTAAATATACTAGATAGGAGAGAGTGAGTTGCAGACAAATTAAGGGTATTGCCCTAAAACCAGAGGAAAAAGCAATCCTCAGTTTTATGCGATCCTTCTTCAGTGATGGCAAATGTCCTTGCTTGTTTTAGTTAGGCCATAATTTATCATTAAGCATTATGTTTGTGATATTTAGGTGAAAATGGCATGTTTGAGTTTTCCACACACTGCATTTCCACAACAATCTAAATGTTAAACTGTCAAAAATAACTTGCAAAAGATCTAGAAGTTAAAAATAAAGGAAGTCCTTGACATGTAACGGTGACACTAGATGAAAATAAGACTTATATCTGCCCCATGTATAGTATTAACAGTTTAACTGCTACCAAGCTACCAATATCACTTTTAGTTGGGTTTATGTTATTTAAGACTATATGATTTCCCACTTATTAGCTGGTTTAGCTCAGTGGATTGGGCCTTCTAGCTGCGGGAGGTAGAAAAGAGGCCAGCCAGGATCATCCAAAACATGGAGAACAAAGGTACCAGGCAGGGCTGCCCACTCTCACCTTTACTGTTTATTTTAGCCCTGGAAATCCTGCTATATGCAGTTATGTCAACAGACTATGCTAAATGGGCAGTTACATATAATATCTAAATTAAATGTGTTTGCCACAGAGCAGTGCAGCAGTAACGTAGATAAAATGTCAGTATTGATATAAAGGGTTGCAGAGTTAGGCTAACAGGAAAAACAATGACAATGAATAGAGTAATAACTTATATATTCATATATACATCAAAAAATATACACAGCATAACAACCAAGCATTATATACAATATAGCAAACAGACAAACAGAGTGTGGGGTAAACTGTTCTCACCATAACAGTTCCCAAGTTACAAATGGCAAGCTAGTGCTTTTTATACTAATCAGCACTCATAAGATCTGATGCAATGACTAATTAACAATCTGATGCAATCTGATCTAACCATTACAAATCATGATGTTACAATCAGTTCCACCTGCACTTCATCACTTAACATGCCTGTGATTACTTATTTCTAACACTTGTGGATTAACATCATGACACTGCAGAATCTAACTGCCTCCATTTTACAATTCTCTTTACACATTCTGTTAAATACACATAACATATGTTTTATCAACTTTTACATATCTTGACACCCCTCCTATATTTAACAGATTACAATACCCAGCCTTTTCTTAAAACATACATGTTTATCTTTACACAAAGGCTTTGTAAATATGTCAGCATAATTGTCAACACTTGTACAATATTCCAATACAATCAAATGTTGTTCTATGCAGTCCTTCACATTCTGGTAACGGATCCCAATGTGCTTGCTTCTGGATCCGACTTTCTGATTCTGTGTTAATTGGATACACGAAAAAGAATCATTATACACTTTGACTGGTAGTTTTACATTTACATTTACATCCTTTAACAACTGTACTACCCAGGTTAACTCACAACACAAATCACTCACAGCCCCATACTCAGCTTCTGTAGTAGAACACAAAATGTACCTTTGTCTTCGGGCCTTCCAGACAATGTGAGTTACCTAAAAATATGGCATATCCAGACATTGACCTCCTTTCTGGACTTGAACCCCAGTCAGCATCTGCATAGCTAATTAAATCAAGATTATCACATATGGATATCTTCAACTTTTCATGTATTGTTCCTTTAAGGTATCTTAAAACATGCTTTATACCTTTCCAATGCTTCATCAATGGCTTTGCAGCATGTTGAGACAATATGTTGATAGTTGCTGCAATATCAGGCCTAGACCATGAACACAAATACATTAATGAGCCAAATACAAATTGGTATAATTCAACATTTCCAAAATCCCCATCTTTCACTTTTCCATCATGTAATGCTGTAGACTCCCCTCCATCACTGGCAACCTCTTCAACCTCAGTGTGGGGACAAATGCTTGGCAAAAACACTTCATTATTAGCATGTAGATCTTCCCAATTTTTCTGCTCACAGAATGTTGCAGACCTGCTTATATAAACTTTTCCATGACTGTCACAAAAACGCCAGGATTTTGCTGCAGGCTGAAAACCAATAAACATAAGCTTTCTGGACTTTGGGCTATTTTTGTGTCTATACCTTTTTGGAATCAATACCCATGCTTCAGAGCCAAATATATGAAGATATTTGATTGAAGCTTTCTTTCCATGTATTAGAGTATATGGAACTTCATTCACAGCTGAACTCCACACTCTATTAGACACATAATTTGCATACTTCATAGCTTCAGCCTTTGGGAAGTTTTGCATCTGCCAGCATTGCATTCATGATATTTTGAAGAATTCCATTCTTCCTCTCAGCTAATCCATGCTCAGCAGAAGCAGAAGGGTTTGTCAATCTATGTTTCACCCCTTTTCTAAATAGTCAACAAACTGCTTTGCTAAAAATTCACCGCCTTTGTCACTTTGTACAGCTAAAATTTTCTGCCTGTACTGTCTTTCTGCCATCTGAAACCATTTCCTAAACATAGCACTCACTTCACTCTTGTGCTTCATTATGTATACCCAAGAATAACGTGAATAATCATCTGTTATCACAAGGCAGAATCTAGCACCACCAAAAGAATTCGCCATGGGTCCAATTACATTAACATGTACCAGCTGTAGAGGTTGATGTGACTTTCTCAAACTCTTTCTTGATATGGGAGCAGACTTCACTTTTGTGCCCTTACAAACATGGCAATCTAAAAACTTTTTACAACTTTGCACAGACCCATGTTCCACATATTGCAGAGTTTTCCTAATGCTTTCAAAACTTAGGTGCCCTAATCTTCTATGCATAAAATGTATGCATTTCTCATGTAGAGGCTTATTTTCAACCATGTTCAAAACTTTCTCAGAAGTGCTTATCATAAACAAATTGTTTTGGAGCCGTCCAGTTGCTATTGTTTTCCCATTTTTTACAATCTTGCAACTACTCTCACTGAACTGTACATGAAAACCTTGTTTTACAAGCATAGGCACACTTAATAAATTATTCTTTAAAGACGGTATATACAGGACCTTATCAAATACACATTTGAGAGGTTTGAAAAATATATTACTTTCACCACAGACTTCTGCCTGAGTCCCGTCTGCCAAGTTTACAGTTCTAGAATTAAACAAAGTTAGTTTCTCAAACAAACATTTCTTGTTTATACAATGAATGCTGGCCCCTGAATCTACAATAAACAATTCCTGTCTTGAGCACTCTTTTTTCCTGTTATCTTTAATTACAGACAGCTGGTGACCTTCACTCTTCCAGCGTGTGCCGGCATCTTTTCTCTTTTGCCTTTGCCGCTTGTTTACCTTATCACAGAAACGAAAAACATGTTGGTCACTCCCACAGTTATAGCATCTTCTAACTACTTGTATTGTTTCTCCAGACACTTGAGCAGGCTTTTTATTTACTTTAGAATCAGTCCTCCTTAATTCTTCCTGCTGCAGCCTTGACTGTATATATGAGACAGACAATTCATCACTCTTCATAGCTTCAAATCCCATTACTAAATTGTCATATGACTCATCCAAGCTTGACAATATAACAAGGCATTTGTACTCCTCTTC
The DNA here is from genome assembly GCA_023846285.1 of Phrynocephalus versicolor. Lineage (NCBI taxonomy): Eukaryota > Metazoa > Chordata > Lepidosauria > Squamata > Agamidae > Phrynocephalus > Phrynocephalus versicolor. The sequence goes on from JAHTLZ010000120.1 coordinate 3,411,930, forward strand.
ATGATTTATGCCCACTTCAGACAATTGCTGAAATATACTATTTACTTTCCTTATATAATCAGAAATAGTTTCACCTGGGCTTTGCCTTGTCCGGAATAACTTCTTCATTAGAGATACCTTACTCCCAGCTGTGTCCTTGATGTGAGCTGCTCTGAGAAACGACCAAGCCTCATGAGCCGTTTTTGCTTCCTTCACATAAACGAATTGAGATTCCTCCAAGGACAACATTATAATCTAGTATACATGGAATTAATACCAGTGGCGAAACATTTAAGATGCAAGCCTATGCAGACGATGTTCTGCTGATCATAGAAGACCCTCTTTCATTGCTGACTGAAGTGCACATTTGCACAAAAAGACACATTAAAATATGAAAGTTAGTCTTTAAGGTGCCACATGTTTGTGTCTTTTGTTTTGTTTTGTTTTTCTTTGATTTTTGCCTGAAATTCTTGAAAAGACTAACACGGCTATCCTCTCTGAAAACCATAGAAGCTTTTTCAAGGATTTCAGGTCTTAATATCAATAAGGAGAAAACAAGCATGTTAACCAAGAGCGTGACAGCAGCAAATATTGAAAACTTGTTAATCAATCTGGGTTTAAACATGTAATCAAGTTAAAATATCTGGGTGTTACGATAACTAATATGTGCAATACGCTGATGGAAAATAATTATGGTACTATGGTGAAAGCAATCAAATCTGACTTAAATACCTGGTCAAAATTGCAGCTCTCTTTAATGGGCAGGGTGGCGATTATCAAAATGGCCGTTCTGCCAAAATTGCTTTTCCTTTTTCAATGTATACTGGTATTACCCAATCTTAAGAAACTGTCTGATTTGGAAAAGCACATAAGAGAGTTTATATGGCGAAAGAAGAGAGCAAGGATAAAAAAATATATATTTACAGGATAAAGTCAAAGCGGGTGGCTTTGCTCTACCAAATCTAGCTCTGTACTATAAAGCGGCTGCTATGACCTGGATTAGGGATTGGATCTCAATGTCTAATCACATAATTTTGTGCCTTGAAGGTCATGATTTAGATAAGGGATGGCATCACTACCTTTGGAATAAGAGTAACCCACCAAGTCTTTTTAAAAGGCATTGGATAAGGAATGCTTTAATTAAGGTCTGGTTGCCCCTAAAAGCCCTAGTGTTGGTTATCTCCTTGTGAAGCTATCTCGGGACCTGTGTCGGTCATGCCAACTAAATCTCTAACTTACAAACAATTCTTAGATAAAGACCAAACTTTGAAGTCTTTAAAACAGTTGACACTAGAGGGACATAAAATAAATTGGTGGAGCAATCAATAGATATACTCTCATTATAAAAATATAACCAAAGAAACTGGATTCATGGGAAATGAGATAGCCCTTGATAAAATACTACTCTCTGATGGGAAAAAAAGCTGTTAGTAAATTTTATAATTTTTGTTAAATGATAAAACTAATGAAATATTGGTTAAAGACCAAGATAAGATGGGCAGAAAATTTTGGTTATCCAATACATCTGGATAAATGGGACTCCTTATGGAAAATAGTTAAACAGTTCAAAGCAATATCTTACAAAGAGAATTGTTATAAGATGTTTTACAAATGGTACCTTGCCCCACATCGCTTATCCAAAATGTATAATTGTGACTCAAGGTGTTGGAAATGCAAAAAGAATCCTGGTACCTTTTACCATATGTGGTGGACTTGCAAAGAAGCAATTACATATTGGACTATGGTAAAGAGTTTTATAGAGAGAGCTTTGAAAATTAAATTAGAGCTTAAACCAGAGTTTCTTTTACTTAATATAGTACAAATGTGTATTTCACAGGATCAAAACTACATTTTACAACATATAATTGTAACAGCTAGGATCCTGTATGCACAGTTTTGGAAGCAAGCTGAAATCCCAGCAGAGGAAAATCTGTGTGGCAAGATAAAAGACTGTATGGAAATTGATAAACTAGCCAGTTATTTGAAAGGAGACTACGAAGAAATGCAAGAAGATTGCAAGGTGTGGCAGCTGCACTGGACAATTGTTACGCTAGTTATATTCAATGATATATGGTATTAGCTGTATTCAATGGTATCTAGTTTTTGTTTTTGATCTGTACCTAATTTATCCATCCCCCCATTTCCCTTCCCTATTCTCCCTTTTTCCCATTCCCTTTTTTTCCTATTTTAAAAAACACCAATAAAACCTTTAAAAACATGTGGAGCATAGCTTTCATAGCCTTGAGGGAGCTAGATGGCTCTAGAGCCCCATTTAAAAGAAAGATTGGTAAACTACATCTAGATTGGTAAACTAAACCTAGAATATCTGCCACAATCCCACACTAATAGCACAATTGCCAAAATAGTGATTTGCCAGGGATTGGGCTCCGAAAGATACTGTTACTTCCAAATAAGGATAGGTGGGGTGTTAAATAAGGAAAAGTTGTAAATGGTGAACCTACAGATGGAGCAAGCTGGGATAGAAGAAAGAAAAATGTGAAATAAAATACATTTTATGAAAGCTGGCCTCTATATGACAGCTTGTTGTTGCTATCATCATCATCATCATCATCATCATCAGTTTTTGCTGTTGTTACTTGTAATGCAGTATTTATTTATGCTTTTTTTTCTTGAGCTCTGCTACCATTAAGAATATGAACCTGGAATGTATTTGGATTGGTCTGATGTTGAATGCACAAGCTCTGAATCGTCACTTGAGTTAATATAATTGTGGTCAGGGCTTCACTTTGAATTTCATTTCCAATTGCAGACATTTTATAGACAACCTAAAAAGGTACTAGTTTTCCATACATTATCAGAATGACTATTAAGCAGAATTAAGAATGTGCCAACAGAAGGCTTAAAGGGAAATTGACATTATGGAAAAATCACTACATGTAGCAGGATAGTTTATAGTATCTCTTTAGTTTGACCATCAGCAAGTCCTAGCTTAAATTAGTAGGTCTTCCTGCTACTACTAGTAGCAGGGTGCCAGCTGATGTAACACAGTGATCTATTTCTGCAGTTGTACCCCAGGTAAGAAGAGTAAATCAAGCAGCCATGAGGCAATAAACACCTCTGGAAAGATTGGGCTCAGAGTATATAAGGCACATAGCTACTTTATCTTCTTTGCAGCCTAGTATAAATGCTTTGTGTTAGATTTAACAGTTCCCTATTTATTAGTACTGCAGCAACGGCTATGAAACACATGCAGAGCTGTCTACAACTAATGTTCTACTGAGGAAAAGGCCTCCTGGGTGTTGTCAGTATTTTCTCCAGAAGTGGAGATTAAGCAGTTCTGATCAGATATTTTTAGAGCAGAATGACATTTCACAAAGAACATGCGGATGTTACTGTAAATTCTCTTTCCACAATACATTTTCCTCATGCATAGCATCTGCTTCAACTAACTCTGTGTTTTCATAATATTATTTCCCTTTGCCAGCAGCAATCACATATGTGCAAGAGCTGTAGCTGCTGAGGAAAACCCACTAGGTAAAACTGTCAGTGGTCTTAGCATGATGATAGAAATGGGGGAGATTTCCATCATTTGTTATTACAAAGTGACAGTGAAAGGGGGAGAAACAGGAAGCCCTGTTTGTAGGTGCACAATTACTGAGTGGATTTTCACCACAATGATGTCAGCATTCTGAGCCTACTCTTTATTTTACTTCAGTTCACCAGATCCTGCCTTGATCTTCACCTCATCTGTGATTCATATTGGATTGTGGAACTTTGTTTCTGTTTCTCACAAGGGAATCAGTCTACAGTGTACCTGGAGGATAATCGTATCCTTGATCCCTTCCAATCTGGGTTCAGGCTGCTTCCGGGGACCGAGACTGCCCTGGTCACTCTGCAGGATGACCTCCTCAGGGAGGCTGAAAGGGGGTACTCCTCCCTGCTGGTCCTCCTTGATTTGTCAGCTGCCTTTGATACTGTCGACCACGGTAACCTGCTGGACCGGCTTGCAAAGGCCAGAATTCTGGGCTCGGCTCTTTGCTGGCTCTGTTCCTTCCTTGGCGGCTGGTCTCAGCGGGTTCAGCTGGGGGGTGATTTGTTGGCTCCTTGGACACTCCCTTGTGGGGTGCCCCAGGGGTCGGCAATCTCTCCCGTGCTGTTCAATGTTTACATGAGGCCGCTGTCGGAGGTCATCAGGCAATTTGGAGTCTGCTGCCATCAGTACGCTGATGACACACAGCTCTATCTCTCCTTTTCTTCTTCTGCAGAGTAGGCAGTACGCTCCCTTGACCGGTGCCTGGAGGCGGTCTTAGAATGGACCAGGACCAACTGGCTCAAGCTGAACCCGGAAAAGACAGAAGTTCTGTTCTTCGGGACGTCCTCGTCTGGGTGCAATGCCCCCCTCCCTAGACTGGGGTGGTTCACTCCAGCCTACTGACAGGGCCAGGAATCTGGGCATGGTCCTGGATTCAGCCCTCTCCCTGGAAGCCCAGGTGATGGCGGTCTCCAGAGCTGCTTTTATTCATCTCCGCAGGATTGCCCAGATCCATCAGTATCTTGATGAGTCTTCCCTGAGGACAGTTGTTCAGGCCCTCGTGATCTCAAGGATTGACTACTGCAATGCCCTCTACGTGGGGATGCCCTTGATCCTTGTCCAGAGGCTCCAATGGGTGCAAAATGCCACGGCCAGACTGGTGGTGCATGCTCGTAGATTCAATCACATCACCCCAGTTCTGGCTCGCCTGCATTGGCTGCCCATTGTCCTCTGGATTAGGTTCAAGGTCCTGGTTTTGATTTTCAAATCCCTCCACGGCTTGGGACTGGAGTACCTGTCGGAGCGTATCTCCCAGAGGTCGACTGGGGCCACGCCTACTAGAATGGCGCAGGCGTGCTCACTTAGGGTGGCCACACCCATGGAGGTGTGGAAATCGCTCACGCGTAACCACGCCTTCTCTGTGGTGGACCCCACCCTGTGGAATCATCTCCCTAGTGAGTTGCACCTTGCACAATCCCTGCCCGCCTTTAAAAAGGCTCTGAAAACCTTCTTTTTAAAAGAGGCATTTGGCGACCTTATTACTTACTTTTCCCCCTTTTTCTTGCCGCCCGTGCTGCCTTTTGTAGAGGTTCCCTCCACCTTATCTTAGTAGTTTTTTGTTCTCGTTTTGTTCTCTTTTGCTGTTTTACACTGCTGTTTTATTTTAATTGTAAACCACCCAGACTTCCGCCTGGAAGATGGGTGCTCTATAAATACTACAAACAAACAAACAAATAAATAAATAAATAAATAAATAAATAAATAAATAAATAAATAAATAAAT
>JAHTLZ010000120.1:3425755-3435815 GCA_023846285.1 Phrynocephalus versicolor
CAACAACAACAACAACAACAACAACAACAACAACAACAACAACAACATACACCCATTATGGATTTCCAAGAAACCTTGAAAGAAACTGTTTCAAATCTTAAGTGGACTCAAACACAAGAAAAGTGGCTGACAAACTAGGTCAAATGGACACCAAGATGGTTGGATTAAAACAAAAAATTGCTGCTATGGAACAGTCCTTCTCTCAATCCTCGGGAAAGATGGATCAGAATGTTCTTGCCCTTGATTAAAAAAGTTGAGGGAATGGATGCAAGAGCTGGGGACTTACAAAAGGATTATAAAAAACTGGCTAGCAGTGTGGAAATGGACTTTAAGAAAATGTGAGCAGCGGTTGAAAATGGGAGCACCGGCCAGGATATTGAGTCATGCCTCCTCCCCAGAAGTCTGTGGACTCATTTACCAAAAACATCGGAGTGAAGAGGGGGAGATTAAAATATAAATGTGTTGGGACTTTGTTGGGAACTTGGGAAACAGGGGATGGGGAATGGGGTTATCGTATGTTTTTGTTTATTTATTTGTTCTTATGCACTTAACTCGGGACTGTTAAATTTTAAATTAATTGTATATAATGGTTAAACAACTTAAGATAACATATTGGAATGTGAACGGCCTAGGTTCTAATATAAAGAGGGCTAAAGTTCAAGCAAAATTGAACAAAACTCAGGCTGATGTTTTTTTACAAGAAACTCATCAGAATAAGGATGGGATGAATGAACTTAATGTAAATGGGCTGACATGTATGAAAAATCATTTGGCACATCTAAGTCAAGAGGGGTAGCTATATTGATATCTAAAAGAACTTAATTAGAAAATTGTAAAGTGGATGGGGATGATCAAGGCAGGATGTTGATAATTCAAGGGAAACTAAAAGGAGAAAATTGTACTCTTGTGAACTTGTATGTGCCAAATGACAATCAAGAAACTTTTCCAAGGAATGTCTTGGAGAAATTAGATAAGATAAGGAAAGGATATGTTATAATGGCAGGATATTTCAATTTGGATATGGATATTAGTAAAGATAGGTCAAAAAGTTGGAAAGCAGAAACAGGGGGAGTTCAAACATTATTGGATAAACTTATTAAAAAACAGACTTTAGAGATGTTTGGAGGGAATTAAGAGGAGATATTCCTTTTATTCCCCTGTACATAAATCCTTTTCTAGAATAGACTATATATTTGTGTCTAAAGATTTATTATCCAGAATAAATAACATAGGAATAGATATAATACAAATTTCAGATACTGCTATGGTAAACATGGAATTTATCCCAGGCTGTGATTATAGAGAAGCAAAAAGATGGAGGATTGATGAAAGGCTCTATTTACATAAATCAATAATAGTTAAATGCATAAAAAATTGGAAGAAACATGGAAGATAAATGAGGTAGGGGGAGGTGAAACAAGCATAATTTGGGACACAATGAAGGCAGTAGCAAGAGGGTATGCAGGGAAAGAGGATTGTATTTTAAAGCAAAATACATATTAAAAAATCAAGATTTGGAAAATGATACTAAAAAACTAGAAACTATATTTATTTCAACTAGAGATAATAGAGCGTTAATGGAGTTTCAAGCTAAAAGAGAATTAGAAGGAATTCATTTAGAAAGAGTGCAACGAAATTTAATGTATTTAAAGAGAGAATATTATGAGCATAACAACAAAAACTCCAAGTTGTTAGCAAGAATGACACAAATTAAGAAAAATAAAAAATGATAGATACAGGAAAAAATGATACAGGATAAAAAATGATACAGGATCAAAGGGGTAAAAGATGTAACAAAATGAAGGAAAAGCTAGAGGCATTCAAAGAGTATTATAAGAATATTTATGCAAGTAATAACCCATCTACAAGTAGAACTTATGAGTCTGTAAGGGAAAATACCATAATAAAAATTCAAAATGAAGATAGTGTAAAGATGGATCAGTTAACAACAGATAAAGAGATTGAGAGAATTATAAATAAATTGAAGATAGGTAAAACACCAGGAACTGGTGGAATAGGACCAGAATTTTACAAAGTATTTAAGAAATTACTAATACCTAAAATGAAAGAATTATTTAATAAGATTATTAAAGGGGGCAATTCCTCAGTCATGGAAAGAATCAATGATAGTATTGATTTTAAAGCCAAATAAAAATCCAACATTTATGGATTCATATAGACCGATTTCATTGATTAATCAAGATGCAAAGATATTTACAGCAATTATGGCTAAAAGACTAAGTAGTTTTGTAGGGAAATATATAAATGATCAGTATGGTTTTGTTAGAGGTAGAAATATGGCAGATTTAGTTAGAAGAGTTATGAATAATATGCATTTAGCATAATTTTCTACAGTCTGGCGGGAAGTGGGAGAACGGCTGGTGGGTGGTAGATGGCCTTGTACAAGTACCAATAGCAATTTTGCCCCATTTGGTCCAGCGGTTCCATGGAGGCACACACTCCTCTGGAAGAACCCTGTTTAATTGGCTAAAGCAACGGTACTTCTACCCTGACCTCCTACCCATTTGTAGAAGTGTAGCCTTTTCCTGTTTCATCTGCCTCCAGAACAACCCATGGGGGACTAAAGCTATACCCCGGGGGGTTCTCGGGAGGGCCAGCTACCCGGGGGAGGCATGGCAGGCTGATTTTACAGAGATGCCCAGGGCTGGAGCCAAACAAAACCTTTTGGTTTTTGTAGATTTATTCAGTGGGTGGCCAGAGGTAATTCCCTTCAGGACCCAGACCACCCGGGAAGTAGTACAGGCTCTGGTGGGGCACATAATCCTGGTGCATAGTATACCCCTAGGTCTGGAGTCAGACAACGGACCGCACTTCATGTCCCAAATTGTGCAAGGGGTGGCCACCTACCTCCAAATTAAATGGTCCCTACATTCAGCTTATCGACCACAAGCCTCCGGAAAAGTTGAGAGGCTGAACCAAACTTTAAAACGGCAATTGGCCAAAATCTGCCAAGAAACTGGACTTAAATGGCCAAAGACTCTATCTATTGCCCTCACCCAGATCCGAGCCACCCCTGCCTTCCGCTTAGGACTGCCCCCCTTCGAACTCCTCCATGGCCGTCCTTTCGTTGCTCTACCCCAAAACCCGACCCTGGGAATCAGCCCCTGCCCACCTATTTTAGGGAGCTGGAGGGGTTCTTCTCTTCCCTATCCAAGCAGGTCACTGCAGCCATCCTACCCTGGAGGGATCTCCTAACCGAAGTCCACCCAGGGGACTGGGTCCTGGTGAAAGAAGTGCACCCCAGGTGCCTGGAAGCCAAATGGTCGCACCCATGCCAGGTCCTCCTCAGCACCCCAACAGCAGTGAAGGTGGAGGGAATAAAGTCCTGGATTCATCTCTCCCACATCAAAACTGTCCCACCACCGGAAGAGGAGTGGGCGTGCCAACAGCTGGAGCCTCTCCGCCTTAAGATCACCCGGCGGAGAGCTAAGGAGGCCCCCTCACCTAGCCCTGACCCAATTGCTTTTCTGCATCCTTTCTGGGATGAGGAACTCACTGCTGTTTTCTGCACCTAGCAGCAGAAGCTAGCCTCATTTCACTGGACTTTGCCCAGACTCACCTTGCTTGAACCTGCCTCCCACCTATTGCCACCTGCCGGGACTCATTTTGAACCCCAACTCTCAACATCAACCACCTGGGTTCCATCATCCACCAACATCACCATCTGCCTGCTTGCCTCACATCACCTAGAACTCCGAAGCAAGCTTCCAGCACCTGCCAAACCCCTGAGCCCAGTGGTGAGTATTGGGTCCTTCTCTTTTCTTTCTCTCCCTTTCTCTCCCTTGTGTCTACCCTCGAATTTCCCACGTAATCATGTCTTCCTGGGTGTTTTTGCTGTGTCTCAATCTATGGGTCATCTCTCTCCTCTTCTCTAGGGGTGAACTGGGTAGGACAAAAACACGTTCCACATGATGGTGCATAACATGACAGAGACACTTAATGTCACTGATTGCTGGGTGTGTGCCTTTGGGCCACACCACATTTAAGCTGGCTGGCCCATCATGCCAACTGCATGCCTGGAGCCGCAGGACTGGAACAAAACCCATTTATACACAGTTCCCCAGGGAATCGACACCCAAATGACTGATCCAGACCAATTTACCTTGAGTTACCAGCAGCACTGGCCATTGGCTCCCATCTGTGTGACATGGCATAATCAGCCCACACATAGAGCCTTGGCACATGAGGGACCCCAAATTCCTTTTCAACAACTTGGGGATTATCCCTATTGTAATTGCACTGTGGATGTGGGGGATCATCCTTCAGGGGAACCCCATCCGACCCCTAGCTGCCTCCCACAATATATTCAGGAAAACAAACAGATCAACATGTCCCTCAATCAAATTCAGTCCACCTATTTGGCCATCTTAAACGTTGTGATCCATGGCCTCCCTCAGGGGGTATTTGGGGTCTGTGGCTCTTGGGCAGGGTGAGTCCTCCCAAGCCACCTACTCGGATAACAATGCCTCTCTATGGAGCTGGCTCACCAGCTGGCTGCCAAATTCAAATTGGATCAAAGAGCTCTTTGTGGGCTTAATTGACTTGCTTCTGGTGCTTGTGATAGTGGGCACATTAATTCAGTGCGCTATCCATTATGTTACTCAAAAGTACTCTCTCGTCTGGTAAGGCAGGTCACCACATGACAGAGGCAAGATGGGGGCCCCAACAGGGACAAAAGGGGGAGGGGGAGATGGGAGATGGGAGCCCGCTGGTGCTGGAAACATGAGTTAGGCAGGAAACTATGGAAGGTTAATTATTGAGGGCTTCTGGATGATGGAATAGTCAGAAGGGGGTGAAGAGAATAAGGAGGATGAGCTGGGGAACACAGAAAATATAAAAAGTAGGGAAGAGACAGGAGGGGCTGGGTTGGAAGAAGATGATGCAGAGGAATGGAAGGTTTTTGTCTTCTGAAATCCCAAGGCTCCCTGTCTTCCATGGCTCATGGCAGGGCCAACTTGATGGAACGGGTGGTGGAGTGGGCTCACCATTCATGTTTGGAACCCTCTGCACAGGACATGGACCCAGCCTTCGAACCCCTCACAACTGGAAGAGGTGAAACTCTCATATCCACAGGACCAGTAATCGCCAATCCAGCAAGTTTGACATACTGATTTGACATTTAAAGTGGTGGACAATTATGTTGAACCCACTGGGGTTGTTGTTCACTCTTTTTTGGATGTTGTTAATAAATATTTTTTTCCCTAGAAGCACCATATCCATCTCTTCCTGGGTCCAAGTGCATGAACCGCATATGGGGTAATCCGAAACCACTCACAGGGCTCTAATTCAACACCTTGACCATTAAACTCCACAGGCCCTCCACAGTGTCTCAGGGTTCCATGATTTCCTATACTATTTCACATAGACATGAAAATCCTGAAAGAGGCTGTCCAGAAGTGTTACGATGACATCCAACGGCATCTGCTTTTAAATGCTGCATTGAATTAAATGTCCTGGTTTTATAAAACAGGAGTTCTAGTACATCTGTGCTATATGCAGTGGTACCCCGACTTATGAGGGGCCCGACCTATGAAAATCCCAACTTACAAGTACTCTTCAGCACTCCCCCCAGCTGCTAATGAGTGTTGAGTCTGGACTAAGGCTAATCCTTGCCCCTTTGTACGCTGGACCTTTCTTGCCAATAAAAGTAAGACATGACATAAATCTTTATGGTTGTTTATTGAGCCCAATAAAGCACATCCAGACGAACCTGCCACCCCAAAAGTTGAGGTAACAAGCCCACCCTGAGGTGACCCTGGCACGCTGTTTTATGCCCTTGGTTGACCATCCCCTGGGAGGTGTCAGGCAGGTGGAGTTTGGGAAAGGTGGCCCAATGGGGTCCAGGAGTGTGTTGGGTTGACCATCCCCTGGGAGGTGTCAGGCAGACGGAGTTTGGGAAAGGTGGGCCAATGGGATCCAGGGGGTGGGTTGGGGCACTTCAGGTGGAGAGGGTTTCACACTGATAGGGGGAGGGAATGGGTGGCAGACAGGATGATGGGTTTCCAGGTGGGAGAACAATGGGTGGTCAAGACACATAATACAGATACACATCACACCAATCTGGGTAGGGTTGCAAACACAGTGGATGAATGATGAGTCATCCATGATAATAGATGTTGTGAGGTAGAATAATGGCAGAGGTTCCAATGGTCCAGATGCAGACAAACGAATTTGATGTCCAGGTACTTTATCCGGAGGCTGGAGGGCTAAGCAGGAAAAGGTGCCCCATACAGCCCATTGTCTCTGTGGAGGAAGGAGAAGATTCCCTCTGGCAGAACCCATTCAGGGCAGTTTGAACTGGTTTGGTCATGTGGCGGGGTGACGGTCCTGTTTTGAAATGGTGGTCACTTCTGCAACATGAAGGTGGTGTGTACCTTGTCCAGGCCTTGAGATACCCGAAGGAAGAAGCAATTCGGAAAATGGGGGGCATTGAGGATATTACTGGAAGACAGAGAGATAAAAGACAAAGAGGGGAGGAGCGGATGAACAACCTTTATTTGGGGAAGAGAGAGAGAGAGAGGAAGGTGAAGAAGAGGAAGGGAAAAGAAGGAAAGAGGAAAAAACTTCTTGGTGCCTTTTTTGGCTGTGCAGGGAGCGATGCAGTGATGAAAGGGGTTAATATGAAATGATCCCCCATTCCCCCCTGGTCTACTCTGGAGTAAGGGGTTGCCCCATTCCTCCTACTTTCCTGAGGCTTGGGAGGGCGTGTCCAGTGGAAACAAAGAATCACATCCGCTGTCAATCACCCCTGGCCTTTGTTACCAAGCCCATTCGCTTGTAGGGAAAGAAACCGGAGCTTCTCAGCCATTTCTTTTTTGGGGAATGGCTGGACCGATATGGTCCAGGTTTTTTGCATTGTGCTTGTGACAATATAAGGGATTGCAGCCAGATGCAGGGGCCTAATTTTGTCCTTGCCTAATTGACGTGTGCTCATAGGAGCGGGTGCGGGCCTGCCTTCACAGACACGCATCTGCTCCCAATTCACACACACACACACACACTTGTTTTTTCTTTGTGTCCTCCACACGAGCAAGATCAGAATTCCCTGTTTTGGGAGCAACAGGTGTGGGGGGTGTCGGGATTTGAATTGCCTTCAAGTCACCAAGGCAAATGCTGCCTCCATGGCAATTCAAAAGTGGCATGCCTCTTCCCCCACCCCCCGCGTGGGCTCCGGAGAAGCAACACACCACTTTTTAAATCCCTTCCAGTCACGGAGGCAAGTCTGCCTCTGTGACTGAAAGGGATTTAAAAAGTGTCGCACTGCTTCTCCAGAGCCCCCAGCTTCCCCCACCCCAGTGCAAAATCAAGCACCAAGACAAAGGGGAAACTGCAATCTGTTTGTCTGCAGTTTTCAGTTTCCCTGCCAAAAATGCAATCAAAAACAATTCAAATGCAAAAAAGCAAGCACCAAACAAGAAGCCCCAGCCCGTTCCTGTCTGCATAGCAAACAAAAACAATTCAAAGGCAAAAAAGAAATAAGGAAACTTGCCTTTTCAAGTTCTAAAATCCAAAAACTGCTGCAAAAAATGTCCAGAATGGCTCCAAAACTTGAAGCAAAAACTCCTCCCACCCCTCCACAAACTATGTGGGCAAAATGCATCTTGGGTGCACTTGTTTCAAAATGCGGAATGGATTTTCATCGCGCGAATCATCCTATAGGAATTTTTTGTTATGCAAAGCAATCCTATTCCCAGAAAAAAATTCATCTTAAAATTTGTTCATCTTACAGGGCATTCATCTTAAGACGTATTACTGTAAATGCTTCCTTTCACATTAAAGGCTATGATAGGGTTGAAGCTGACAGATTTACATAGTCTTTGTGGGCTGACTGAAGGCCAGAATGGTGTTTTATACAAATAGCTCCTTTGGAAACTCCAGAAGTTATATAAAAAAGGAGTGGTCTCAGACATTTTAGAGGCTAAAAAACAGTAGTTAAGGGGTCTGAATTAAACTCATGATTGCTCAAATTGCTGTGAAAGAAGAAAAGGCAGTTAGAATAAAAGATTCTTCCCAGGTATGTAAATGTTCTTTTCTCTACATTTTCTATATCTGTTCTAATACCTAGAGAAAAGTTATGTAGCTCTTCATGGGGGCATGGGTTAGGGATGAACCACTGGTGGTTTTGAAAATCACAATTATAAAACCCTTTGGAAAAAATATCCAAATTTGGCACAGAGCAAGAGCAAACTTTCCGCTACACCTGTGCCAAATTTGGTGGTGATCTGAGGTTTTGTTGCATTGTTATATACTTTTTATTTTCTCTGGACTCCTTCAGTTTTGCTGGTAGATTCCTGTTTACTCTGTGTACACAAGGTATATGGTGCCACTACTGTGGCACCATAATAACAGTCAGGACTAGAATGCTCTTTGAATTCAGACACACTGGGGGAAGGAACATCTGGTGGCTGAAGTGCTTGTGTAATTCATCCTGTTGCTTCAGATTAGAAATTATAGCTTCAAGGTACTGGAAAACCTTGCAGAGGTAAACTGAGATTCTCAGAATAACATTTGGAAACATGCATTCCTAGCTTTTTTTCTTAAAATGCTTAAATCACTGTGATGAGAAAATTATCACCTATTGCTACATATACCTGCTCACGTGGCATAACTCAAATAGAATGAGCCATCTATGTATGGGAAGAAAAAGATATGATTGTAGTGTTCTACCTGACATCCAGGCTGAAAACAAAATTGTTATTGATCGTATAGAGCATTTGCTGAAAATGTCCACAGTTTGGGAAAACAATATATGGCAAAGGGAGGAAATCAAGAAATAACCACTTTGGTAGATACATTGATCACAGTAAGTTAAGAGAACTTTCAGTAAGGAAATGATTTCCTGAAAATTGTTTTTGGTTGAAATAACATATTTATTGCAGTATTTTAAGGGATTTTGTGATCACACAACCATCATAGTGCTTGTATTGATTGGCTAATTTCTCTGAATATATCACAGGTGGGGGAAAAGTATAATAGTTCTATACATCAAAAGCAACACATCTGAAGAGGGGAGCTTTACTATCTGTGAGGCTAGACTCCTAGGCACACCAAGGGGTATCTACCAAGCCTTGGAGGACACAAGTGGTGGTGGTTGGGGATTCTTTGCTTAGAGGAACAGAATCGCTCATCTGCAGGCCTGAGAAAATGAACTGGAAGGTCTTCTGTCTCCCTGGAGCCAAGATTCAGGATGTAAAAGAGAGACCGAGACTCTTAAGCCCAATAATTCTAACCCCTTTCTCTTGGTCCATGTGAGAAGTAACAATACTTCAAAACACAGCTTTCAGGATATCACTAAAGTATATGAAAAGATGGGTAGGAAGTTGAAGGACCTGCGTGGACATGTGGTAATCTCATTTCTCCTCCGTGTAGAAGGATGTGGCCCACAGAGGGAAAGAACAATAGTGGAAGTGAACAATTGGCTTTGGAGATGGTGCCGGCAGGAATGATTTAGATTCTTGAACCATTGTTTGCTATTTTATTCAGATGGGATATTGGGCGAAGATGGGGTATACCTCACCACTGCTGGCAGGAATACTTTGGCCAAGAGGATTGCAAATTTAATAAGGAGAGCTTTAAACTGAGTTTGCATGGGGAGAGGGAAACTTTTCTTTACAGTAGAGAGCCAGAAGGGGTTGTGGAGATTAGCCCAAATGTTGCAATAGGAGCAAGACAAGAAGTAGTGCAGGCCATTAGTGCAAGGAAAAACAGGTTAAGGAAAGCACATGTAAGAGGCACACATACTTCAAATATCTTTACACGAATGTTCAGAGCATGGAGAACAGACAAGAGGAGCTGGAACTCCTAATGCAGCAAAATAAATATGACATAATTGTCATCACTTAAATCTGGTGGGATGAGATGTATGATTGGAATATAGTTATTGGAGGGTATAACCTGTTTCAAAGGAACAGACCGAGTAAGAAAGGAGGAGGTGTAGCTTTATGTATTAAGGATATTTAGGGTTAGGGTTATGTTTCGGGTGAAGGTTAGGCTAGGGCTAGGGCTAGGGCTAGGGCTAGGGCTAGGGCTAGGGCTAGGG
>JAHTLZ010000121.1:3980-53462 GCA_023846285.1 Phrynocephalus versicolor
ATAATAATAATAATAATAATAATAATAATAATAATAATAATAATAATGTACTGTAGTGTACTGTGTTTTTATTGTTGATTTTATGATTTCTATATTTCCTTTTATATATGGAGAGCATATTTTACCAACCACACTTGGCTAATAAAAGTATTCTGATTCTGAAAAACGATAGTGGTAAAATATTATTATGTCCTCACATACAGGAGGGGAAAAAGTTGAGGTCCAAATACAAGAACGAAGCAGCAACACTTTATTTGCCTTTGCAACTCCCTAGAAAGCGAGACTTGCCACCCCAACCAAAGTCTGAAATTAAGTTAGATGACTCCTTGTTAGAAGAGATGTGCGCATCAAGAAGCAAAAGTGCGAAAGCATTTTAGGCAGTAGATGATTTCTCCTTATAGGCCGCCATCATCTTTTTGATCTCAGCAATTGCTTTTCCAGGGTTAAGTCCCTGCCAAAGGAGAACAAAATCAGGAGATTAAAGTGAAATCAAAGTTCTTCAAGTTTATTCATAGCCAAGTTTACAGTTGTGACTCCTGAAACCAGAAACCAATACATCCCCACTCTGTGTTGTAGATGGAAAGGGACACCTGTTCAGAATCTCAGCAAAGATTCAAAGGCCAGGAGGGTGGGTGCCTTGTGCCCAAGTCCAGGATTAAATTTAGTGTTAGGGAGAGGATTTTCTAAAACAATTATATCATTTTAACCTCCTGTTTCAAGAGAACAGCTTGCAGGTTCTCACTTGAGCTGCTCTCCTCCCTTGCAGAAGTCCCCCTCTGGACTCACCCTCTGCCTCCTTCAGAGATAGCCCAGCAGGGCAGGCACTGTAGCCCCAGGGCACAGGGGGCCCAAGGCTCTGGCCGCCTTTAGCCTTGGATGACCAACGCTGGACCAGCGAGGTCTTGACGTCACCACCCCAAGCAGTCTGAGGGAGGGAAAGATACTCACTTTGGGGCACGTCTGTGTGCAATTCATGATGGTGTGGCAGCGGTAGAGGGAGAAGGGGTCTTGCAGCTGCGCCAGGCGCTCCTCTGTGTAATCGTCCCGGGAATCAATCATCCAGCGATAGGCCTAGAAGACAAAAAACGGCACCCGGGCCCTGTCTCTGTCACAGGATACAAGGCTGCCCATGGAAAGAAAAGTCTTGTGGTCTTCTAGACATTTCGCCCACGGCAAAGGTATTTTCGTCAGTAGCCTCCCCCTCTGCATTCTTTATCCACCAAGTAAATTCTCCACCTGCTACAATCATGGTGCTGTAGCAGGAGCTGTTCCTCATGTCTGCCACAATATTCCTTCCTGCCGCTTGTGTGCATCATTCCCCATTTCTCCTCGACTGCTTTCAGAAGACTCCCTCAAACCCTTCTCCACCTTATTTCCCCAGCTGCCCTTGACCTGTTCTCTTCTGTCAGGTTTCCAGATGCAGATTTGATAGCAGGGCCTCACCTCAGCCAATATCCTGTACTGATTGAAACAACAGTTGTTCCAGAGGAAGCCCTCATCATTATGATTTTAAGCACGCTGACAGCAATTGTTCCTTGACTGGAGGATGGCCTCACAGCTGTCCTTGGCTACGGTGCCGCACGACTCGAGAGACTTCTTTGACTCACCAACTCCTCTTACCTGCATAAGGACAGCAGGGCCCAGGTACTTGTCTCCGTTCCACCAATAGCTGGGGCAGCTGGTGCTGCAGCACGCACAGAGAATGCATTCATACAGTCCATCCTGGGAAGGGTGACAATGTGCTATCAGGGCATGGAAGGCAACCGTGCAAGTTCAAGCTGCTTGGAATTGGCGCAGAAAACTCTTAAAGGAACACCATCCCCAACACGCCAACCCAAAACGCAGGTCCCAGGCCAACCAGGGCCTAGCCAAAGGACGAGAAGGGCAGGCATTTCCTACGAGGGCCTCAACCAGTGTATGATGAGACTCTGGAAACACCTCTCATGCAGCACAGATAAGACAGGCCTCTCTTAGCTATTGACCTGTTTAGGCTGAAAGCCTGGCATGCTGCCCAGCTGCAAAGCAACACCACTTGTGATGAGATAGGAAAGCCCCAAGTTTCAGCAGGGCTTCTTTGCTGCATTGACAATTATATGGAATCCAAAATACTGCCATGAAATACCGAACCAACAGAGTAAAAACAGCGGGGAAGCACTAACCAGCTTTTCCCGGTCTTCTATGGACTGGAGATATTGTTCCTTGCCTTGGTTGGATTCATCTTTTTTCTTCAGGTAAGGCTGGATAGCTTTGTATTGGGCATAGAAGTTGCTTAAGTCCTGAATGTTGGGAAAGGACAGAAAAACAAAGTTAAAACAGATTGATTGTGACAGATTATAATAGCTGATGTTCGAGTTGGAACAAAAATACACTTTTTTCGCCAGCCCAGCAGGGTCAGCACTTGTGAACATTCAAAGCCCCTTTCTTCCCTTTAAAGAGCCCTTTTAGCCGCCCTTCCTCTGCTGAAAAGTGTAGCAGATGCTGTGTTTGGCGTTGTGTTTCCATGTACAAACTCATTTATAATGTCAGTTTAAGAATTATGTCACTTGCTAGTGGAGATCATGAACATAAAATGAAAATTTGAGGGAACTTATCAAGGTGATGATGCCTTTACCTGATTAGATAAGGATTAGATCCCACTTTACATTTCCATGTTTTAGAAATAATACAATTCTTTGATTGTGTTAGGTCATGTGATTTATGAGAAACAGTTGGCCATCGCTGTGGTGCCCCGTTTCAAGAAGCAGGCCCAGCTGGTGTTGGAGGGCCGATGTGTGAGGGTCGCTGCATGTTCCCTTCTGATATACTGCCTCATGATGCCTCATTCACATCCGTTGATACAGTAGACTGTTTATGTTTTCGGTGGCTTTCTCTCTTGATTGAGGCTCAAAGTAAAAGAGCTCAGTGGCATTATGGCTGGTCCACTGATGCCCACTGCCATGGCCTTTCTTTAAAATAGACCCATAAAAATGCATGGACAAGTCCTAGTTGCACCTAGGAATCTTCAAAGACATAGTAGGTATATATCCAGTTGGGAAACTAAATGAATTACTGCTTTAATGAAATTCTAGCTCTTGTCAAGGACCCACATGCAACAGGGATACTTACTGGGACAAGATCCTTCACCACGTACATGTGGGGGAGGGGGTAGATTTTTGTGACCTTGCTCAGGTCCGTGTCAATCCTTTTAGTGCAGGCCAAAGTGTTGCCCCCACCAATGTTCATTGCACATGAGCCACAGATGCCTGTGGGAAGAAGAAAATGGCAGGTGGCGCCAAGGGGGCATCCCTCCCCCCGGCTCTACTCAGAACACTCCTCGGCAACCCCCTCCCCCTGGGGCACTCCACCCAGCATAGCTTCCCCCTTGTCTCAAAGGCATTTTAATGACACGTGATATAGAAAAAGCTTTTAGGATTCAAGATGAGCATCCCTCGTTGAAATTGAAACACGTGGTGCATCATCATTCAGCTTCCCAAAGCCCCTGCTGTACAAAAGATGTACATTAGCAATACATCTATGGTGTCCTTTTGGTTTAGCTCATTATACCCATCGTAAGGCAAAAAGAAAACGTCAACACGTTGGGTCAAAATGCAAAACACATGCTAACTTCAACCTCTTCCTACCTTACCATTAGGTGTTCCTTTTGAATACAAATGGTGTGCTGCCAAACGCAACTGGAACCTGCTGGCTCCCGACTTGGGCCTCACTTCAGGGGATGCAGCGTGTTTGTCTGCAGAAATTCTACAGATCTTCTGCTCTCAAAAACCCATCAAAGGCGTTTGAGTGAAATTAAGTGCAAAGATCAAAAACCTTTGGAGGAGGGCTGTGCTGGTGTAACGCCCACCCACTGCCCTACCTGCTGCCGCACCACAAACAAGAAGCCCATTTACCTTCCCTGCAGGACCGACGGAAGGTCAGGGTGGAGTCCATTTCGTTCTTGATCTTGATCAGGGCATCAAGAACCATCGGCCCGCATCTAGATAAGATTCACCACAGATTCACTTGTCATCTGTCCCTCTGGGACTTCCCTCCACACTTCCGGGACCTTGCCTTTTTCCCTGCGGCCGGGGCGCTTGCCATTCAGGCCTTTCTTCCCTTCCCGTGTCCTGGTTTTCTGACGACCCCCCCCCACCCCCCACGGCCGGGCCGCTGCCTCCGGGGAAGAGGGCGTGGGGGGTGGCGGCCCACTTCCTCCCTTCCTTCCTTCCTTACTTGTTCAGGTCCACCCGGTAGGTCTGCATGCGAGGCTTCTCCCCGGGCTGGTCCGGGTTCCACCGGTACACGGCGAACGTCTTGACGCGGGCCGGCGCCTCCGGGAGCGGCGGGGAGGAAACAGCAGCAGCGGCGGCGGCGGCGTGGGCTCCCCGCAAGAACTGCCAAGGGAGGGAAGAGAGGGGGTGCCGGCGGGCGGGCCGGGATGAGATCAGGAGAGATCGGGGGGGGACACCACCTTCCGGGGGGGGAAGGCCCTCCTCCTCCTCCCTCGGGGGGGGCGGGGGTGCAGGGAGGCCGACCTTCCCGCAAGGCGCCGGGAGTGTATGTGTGTGTGTGTGTGTTGTGGGGAAGGGTAAAGAGAGCCCCTTCCTCCTGCCCGAAAGTCCCACACGCAGCCCGGGCGGACGGGGGGGGAATCGGGCGCGGGGGAAGGACGGCGGGAGAGAGAGACCGCCGCTCACCTGCAGGAGCCGAAGCCGGCGCCCCAAACCCTTGACCGACACCCCTCCGGTCACGATGGAAGCCGCCATCTTGCGCCCTCCCATGAACGGACGGAAGCCCCGAAGCGGCTTCCGGCGAGGACGAAACGGAAGAAAAAGAAGGAAGGAACGGAAGTGACGGACAGCCCCGCCCCCGCCGCCATCTTAGATGAGGCAAAGAGGCACCCGCGGAGTCCCTCTCACTCTGCCCCCGCCCGCTGGGCTGCGCGCATGCGCCTCTCGGACAAGCTCTCGCCTAGCCCGGACCTCGCCCCCTCCCTCCCTCCCTCCCTCCCCTCCCCTATTTCCGGAGGGCGGGGCTTTCGGGAGGGCGGAGACTTTCCGGCCACGCCTTCCTTCTCTCCTTCCTTCCTCCTTCGGAGCCCCCGGTGCGTCTTTTTCCCGGCGCCGAGCTTTGGGTCTCTTCTTGCTCGCCGAGCCCGCCCTTCCCTCCCTCCGGTGGGAGCCCTCGGGGTGGGGGGGCGTGGGGGCGTGGGGGGTGGGGGAGAATTCTGCACATGCTCAGAGGGACCCCCGCTTCAGCGCCAAGAAGGGAGGGAGAAGCCTGGGAGGAGGAGGAGGAGGAGGAAGAAGAAGAGGAAGAGGAGGGGGTGCCGCCCTCGGGACCCCCCCCCCCACTCCCGGCCCTTTCCCTGATGGTGGGCGGAGAAGGAACAAGAGGGCGGGGAGGGAAGGGCTCAGCAGCAGGTTAAAACAACAATGACAACCACAACACTGCCCTTGCCGTAGTCAGGCTGCACCTTTTTTCCTGCCTTGAGCCTGGGGGGTGGGGGTGGGTGCGGGTGCGGTGGGGAATTCATCTTGTGATGGGAATATTCTGTAAGGGGGGTGGTTTTGCTTTTTTGCTTTTGGTATGTTTGCTTCTTTTTTATTTATTTATTTTTAGTAGGACGGCTTGAGGCTGCAGACATGGTTCCAGACTTTTGGGATTTGATGTGAAAAAGGAACCTGCCTGGTTTGCGTAGACATCTGTAGACAAACTGGTCCTTTTTGGAGTGCACTTCTGGCTGAGGATAATCCACTTGGGTGGTGCCTCGTAGGCCATCTGGCTGATCTGTGGGCCATAACCAGAGTCACATCACACACACATACACACACACACCTCCCTGTACCTTTGTGTGGAAAAGAGGTGTGGTTGATAGTCATCCTTGGGTGTCACCCAGAGTGCTACGTTGGCACCTTTTTGTCTTCTGTCAAGAGAAACCACAAGACGGAAGCATCCAGAGAAATAATGACCTAGCAGGAACCTTGCCCCTTATTCTGGTACAAATGAGCAGTAGCAGCAACTAAGAGTACCCGGAGAGGTACTGTTGTTCTGTGTCGTTGCCTGCAGGCAAGTCCTCTTTGGGCAACTGGCTGACTGGTTTTAGGTGGTCCTGCAGCCTCATTGCCTGAGAAACAGGGCAAAGAATGCTTCCCCTTTCAGCAGAAGGCTGAACCTCTCCTGCTCGCACTTGGCTGCAGTCAGTTCCAATGCCTTTGCAGCGTCTATGAGCGTCACTTGTGTGCCCCTTCAAGCCCAGATGCCCTGCTCGGCCCTTCCACCCTGCTGCCTGGTCTGCACCCAGCCTGGTTCCACCGGTACACGGCAATCAAGAGGACGGCCTTTGCATGCGAGGGTTGGGTAGCGTTGGCCGTCTTTCAGGTGCAAGGGCTTTTGCGCTGTGATATTACTGTTAACGTCCAGAACCCTCAGAGAGAAAGAGGTCCTTTCTTGGAATGTCTTGGTGATATTTGGGACTAAACCTTCAGAGCAGTTTTGCCCGAAGGGGAAGCTTCAGCGTTTGAAGCCAATCTCCTGGAAACGCTTCAGGTTTAACTTCTTTTTTTCTGCCCATTTGGTTGGGAACAGCAAGAAGAACAGGAGCTCACAGCCTCGATGAATTTATGGAAAGTACTTAAATATTCCTCTGGAATTGAATTGTTTCCTTAAAATATTTCTTTCCCACCTTTCTCCCCCAAAGGACCCCCGTGTGGCCTTGTGAGGATCACGGCAGATTTAAAGCGCACCAAATGCCCGTGGCTTCGGTAGGGAAGGAGCCCCAGGAAACCTTTCCATCTCCACTTCAGCCTACGAGGGATCATAAGCATCCCCTTTAAGGGGGTGGTGGTGGTGGTGGCCAGGGAGTGCCTCATGTTGTCCTCCTTCTCTCGCCTCCAGACGGGCCGCGCATCCATGTATCAAACTTTCCAGCAGAGCCCTCCTAAATCCTGTATGGTAAGTAAGGCGTTTGGGGGGGGCAGGAGACACGTGTGGGCCTTCTTGGCCAGGGGGAGTCGTGGGGCACAGATCGCAATCAAGAGGACGGCCTTTGCATGCGAGGGTGGGGTAGCGTTGGCTGTCTTTCAGGTGCAAGGGGCAAACGGCTCCATTTCTCTTCCAACCCAGGATGTGAGCGGCTACCAAAGGAGACCATGGAAGGTGGCCCTCTGCCACGCCTGCTCTGTGCTCACCGTGGGCCTGCCACTGATCCTTTTCCACTGGAAGCCTCACCTGGAGGTCCAGGCCAAATGCCGCCGCTGCCCACTTCGCCAGGCAGACTGGGTGGTGATCAGAGTAGGTGGAATTGGGGGTTGGTGGTGGTGGTGGTGGTGGTGGTGGTGGTGGGGAACGTTTCGGAGGCTTGGGCTCCAGGGGAGGC
Organism: Phrynocephalus versicolor; assembly: GCA_023846285.1. Lineage (NCBI taxonomy): Eukaryota > Metazoa > Chordata > Lepidosauria > Squamata > Agamidae > Phrynocephalus > Phrynocephalus versicolor. The sequence continues at coordinate 11,335 of JAHTLZ010000121.1, forward strand.
ACCAAGGCCAACGTGGGACATGTTCAGTCACATGGTCCGCTTTCCACAAGGATCATCAGGTTGCAATCCGTGCTTCTTGTTTTTAAGATTTCTGCTTAGAAAAGAAAAGAAACAGCCTAGAGATTCATTGAGCCATCTTTCCAGCCAGGTCACATCCAGAGAAAGCCCTGGTTGGAAGTAGCCAGTCTTAATTTTTGTATCTTTGGGGTGAAAAAAAACAAGCCTCATACAACAAATCAACCATGTACTAGAAGCAGCACAGAGACATTACTGGAACTGTTGATTCTTTGGTTCCTTCCTGCCAACAGAAGCCTCTGTTGGGTCAAAGCCAGGAAGGCGGCCCAACAGCTGCGCCTCACGATGATCCCAAGGTGGGGTGGTGGGTTTTTGGTGGAGGCCATGAAGGAGTTCCACCGGGGGGGTTAGGGTTAGGGTCAGTAGGATTCCTCCTCTAAAATGCTTCTCTTGGGGTAAAGGCTTTTTAGTTCTTCAGGAAGGGGAGAGCTAGCAGGAGCGCTTGGTTTCTCTGTTGTGAACCCCCCCCCCCTGAGCGGCTATCTTTCTGTGCCTTCCTAGGACTCATTTGGCCAGTATTTCACAGCCAGGATCCAAACAGAAGAGATGGAGGAAAGCAGGTGATTAAGGCACGGGGCAGATTCCCTGGGAATCACGGGCAGGCGGGTGTCATGCGATCAGTTACATTTCTCCTTATCTTTGCCTCTGCGCAAGGAAGAGGTGTCTCTTCACAGTGTCTACCTTTGGCCCACCCCATGTTCTGGAAAACTCTGAGGGGACAGCAGGTTTCTCCTCCTCCTCCTCCTCCTCCTCCTCCTCCAGCCTCCACCTGGCCTCTCGTGCCCGTGGACCCAGCATGGTGTCTGGCCTGAATCTGGTTTGTGCTCCAGAGTGCGCACCTTCCTCTCCTCCTTCCCTAGTTGCACCTCTCCCCTTCGTCCGGTCTGAACATGACCTCAGTTAACCTTGGCTGAACAGGTCACATCCGGGACAAATGCATAGGGAAGTCCAACTTTTAAAACTCCCTAGAAAACAGAAAAAGATCCAAGTATGGCAGCTAGCCATCAGCTCATGGCATATGATGTCTAAACAGTTAACCAAGAACCCTGCCGAAATTTTTGCAATTCCAGGGAACAATCAGAAGCTTGTGTTTGTTCCAGTTATGGGTAAAATCCAGAACGACAACAGGCAGTAATTTCCCGTCATATGTAAATCCATCTGACCATGACTCAATATGTCTTTGGATAGTTTCTCTGGTCTCAGTTAATGTGAATTTCTCTAATTCTATAAGTTTTATTTATCTACATTGTTTCCACGTTCCATAGTCACAAACCTACTTCAGACAGTTTCAGACAAGAATGCATTGAACCCAATTTTATAGCTATAAGAAATATTGTAGGTTGAAGTGCTTGACAAATATAGGAAAACAAAATGTAAGTGTCATGGAAATTCTCAAACCATAAAAGAGGAAGACTGATGTTTTCATTACATTCAGAAAATGGAGGAGCCTTGGCTTATTGCTTTGCAGCTTAACGGTTTTAACGCTCTACATATATAAAATGTCACATCCTGATTGTGCCTCCCCCCCCCCCCGCACAGCCTCGATGACCAAAAAGATGATGGAAGAGCCAGTGTGGCTGTTGGAGTGACTGATGATGATGGAGAGGAAAGCAGGGACACGGTTGGGCTCCATCAGAAGAAAGAGGTGGGTTCTTCTGCTTCTTCTGCTTCCCTCCCTCCCTCCCTCCAAGCCCCTCAGGCGACCTGCACCCTCTGAGATGGTTAGAAATTTCCCCTGTGAATATAGGAAAAAATTGGCTGCGTATTGAGATGTGGTTTTTTTTCCCCACTTGGAGGGTTTTAATGCCATCTTCTGGTGTGATAAATTCAAGTGGGGAGCTGCAAGGTCAGGCAGATGGGAGGGAAAACATCCAGATGTCTCATCTGCAACTACCTCTCTCATTTTCCTGGGAATCTCTTCCGGGGGAAGCCTGGTCTACTGCCCCCCCTTTCCTCCTCCTCCTCATTCTTTCGAGGGGGATTATGCACTCTAGCCTCTAGGTCGTTTCCTCCCACTCTTCAGTGGCAAAAACCATGGAAGTATCTTTCTAACTACGCTTCTCTTATGTGTAGAAAAACATCCTTCGATACTACCTCTTTGAAGGTCTGCGCTACGTCTGGATTGAGAAGTGGCAGGCGTTTTGCAAGGCCAGGTGGGCACCTCTGAGGCGGGGTCCTGGTCTGGGGTCTTTGGAATGCCTTCACGTGCCAGCACTTCCACACCCCACCCCGGGCTTCCAGAGTCGCCACAAAGGTTTGGAGAATCCAGTCCGGGACAGCCGGTCGTAGTTGAGTTTTCTGGAGAAATGGACGGCTGCTTCAGAGCGCTTGACTCCCTTCCCATTCATACTTTGCAGCATGTTGAATGATCACTGGGCCTGTTCGGACATCCACCTGGCATGCTGTGGGCTGAGTCTTCAAGAACAGCTTGCCCGGTAAGTGCAAACCTCAGAAATGAAGACAGGTAATCAAGCCAGTTAGGGAGTTGGGAGGCACCGCTGTAAACCCTTTCCTTACAGGTGCCCTCCCCATTTTAGTATCACAGAAACATGGATTTCACTGTGATATCTCAATGCCCCAAGTGATAGAAGATCATATTCTGATCTTCTAAAAAGTCAGGTGAGGGAACTGGGGGGGGGGGGGCTCCTAAATGTGCTTCCAAAGTGGGAATGGGGTTTAAGAAAGGGGTCTTCCCTTGATTCAGTTCTGGATGTGAATCTAGCTGTTTTCTAGATACCATTCTAGATCATCTATCTGTATTCTAAAACCATTCATAATCATGTAATTTCCGGAAGAAATGTCAGGATGTATTAAAAATCCACAGCACTTTTCCACGTTTGTGATCCCGCCCATTCGGAGAACATCATCAACACCATTGGCAGAAATGCAGCCCCAAACCAGGACAGGCTGTCCATCAGGTTTCACTAAAGGCTTCAAGGCATTTTGGTCTGAAAACTGTGTTTTTTGAGATTTTGTGAGTGTATTTCCTGTATTCTCTATTTGCATCTTAACAGAAAGATTGAAAAATAAATATGAATGGCCATTAACATTTTGCTAAAACAACAAAACTGGTGATGGTCTAAGACTTATAGCCGTCTTTATTGCACATTTGGACTGTGTGTCCTTCTCTTTCCTCCCCCCCCCCTTCTCTCCCCCTTTATCAGGAGAAAGCTGTATGGACCCAATCTAATTGATGTCCCAGTGAAATCCTATATCCAGCTTCTGAGGGACGAGGTACGCTTGTGAGGGAGGTTTTTTTTTGGGGGGGGGGCTCTTTCTCCTCCGTCAGGCATCCCTTACCAGCGGAGGAGAGCTGGGAAAGGAGTCCAGGCCCTTGTGCCGCTTCATCACAGCAGGCCCTTGGGTGGATACAGCGTGGGAAGGGCTCCACAAGCCACCCCTCCCCGGGCGATTTTCTAAACTTGCTTTCTTCCCACTTTTATCTCCCGGATTCTGTAGATCTTGAATCCATTCTACATCTTCCAGATAGTCAGCATCATCCTATGGCTCTGTGAGGAATACTACTCCTATGCCAGTTGCATCTTGGTCATCTCTACCTTCTCCATAGGAATCTCTCTGTACCAGACCAGAAAGGTGGGTCGCATGAGGGGATGGGTGAGCGCAGCAAGAGGGTGCAGCAGGGGACCATGGGGCACCCCCCACCTGGAGTTGGGGGGGCCTGGCTGGCAGAGTTGAGGTCCGTCTCCAAGCACCACGGAGCTGACAACGGGGGGGGGGGGGATGGCACAGGGACTGGGCCCAAAGTTGCCCGTTAATTTTATAGCCAGCCTTCCTCCACTTCAGTGCCCATGTGGCTTCTGCATTGGTTCCTCTGGTCTGTCCTGACCATTCCTTTGGTTTCCTGCAGCAAGCGGCCACTCTGAGGAACATGGTGAAGATGTCTTTCTGCTTGAGGATCTGCAGAGGAGCTCCTGGAGGTACGGGTCGGTGGACTCAGCTGGGGTTCAGTGTCCTTCTTGGACACACTGCACTCTCCGTGTTTTTTTCCTAACAAGGATGGATGCAGATGAGGTAAAAGTCTCTGAGCAGTTCATCGGAAGGCTGTTCTTGATACAGGCATGATGCAACTAAGCTCAGGGCCTTCCGTTTCCTCCGAGGCAGAGTTGGCCGTTTCCTGCATCAGTTCTGCAGGGCCTCCTGGAAGCTGTGGTGTGGGATGCTACAGACTTCTCTCTTGCTCTTAGGAAGTTAGGAAATGACCCAGGCCACGGGGGACGTGTGTGTATGTGTGTGGGGGGAGGGTAAATAAAGCACCAAGCACCCTTTCTCCCTAGCACCTTGGCTGCCACCCCCAAGTGGACAAGAAGACTTGACCTGCTCTCTCTCTCTCTCTCTCTCTCTCTCTCTCTCTCTCTCTCTCTCTGTTGTGGGGGGTTTGCAGAGGAAGCGACAGTGAGCTCCGTGGACCTTGTGCCGGGTGACTGCTTCGTTGTGCCCAAGGACGGGATGCTGGTTCCTTGCGATGCCGTCTTGCTGACTGGGGAATGCCTGGTCAATGAAAGCATGCTGACTGGTGAGGAGCCATGAAATGGGGGCGGGGGGGGCGGAACGGGGAAACCTTTTGTTTGGTTTCTGTTTCACGCTGGCCCTTTGTTGCCTGTCCTCCAGGAACAGGTTGCCACCTCCCTTCCGTGGAGTTGCAGATGCTCTTTCCCCCAAGTTCTTTACAAGAGCAGCTTTGAGAAGTAAGACAGGCTAAGAGAGAGGGACAGACCCACACTGGCTGGGCGTCTTTGGCATCCCTCTCTTGCGCTGTCAGAGCCACTGGTCCATCAGGACTCCACGGTGAGAAGCCGCAGCCTGGTAAGGGCATAAACCGTCCAGCTACGGTCAGCTCGCTCTTCCGCGCAACCACCCAGTTTGGCATTCCAGTAAATTACGGTCTCGCCCACCCCACGGACTGTGTCGCTCCATTCCCTAATGGCTCAAAGAACTCTGAATAGCAGAGAAAGCTCAATGCAGCCAATTTATTCCTGCTTGAGGTTTTTAAATTGCCCCTTTCCCCTCCACCCCCACCCCCCTTCTAGGAGAGAGTGTGCCGCTGACAAAGACCCCTCTGCCGAAAGGTACCCAGGCCGGCGGCGCCACCTATTCCCCCGAGGAGCACAAGCGCCACACCCTCTTCTGTGGGACGCAGGTCCTCCAGGCCCGATCCTACACAGGGCCCGAGGTCTTGGCGGTGGTCGCTCAGACAGGTGAGAGTTCCCTGGGCCCCTCTCTCTCCCCCCCCCCCGGCCTTCTCTTGAGAGCCACCGCGGAAGAGCTGGTGCCAAACCCCCACGAAAGAGCAAGCGTGGCCCTACAGGCCCAGGAGCCCACCTGACCTTGATCCAGGCCAGCCACCCTTCCGCCGTGGAGGGCGAGGTGTGAACGGCACCGGAAGCCCACTCTCAGGCCAGCCTGCCTTGAAGGCTCCAGGTGGACCCACCGCCGTCCTCTTTGGGATTTGGGACTCCAGAAGACTGGAGGTTGTTCACCTTCTTCACTTCACCTTCGGGCTGGAGAGCTCCCTCCTGGCGTGATTGGGCTGCAGCCTCTGAGGCTGGGACTTCAGTCCCTGTCCGCCCCCCCCCCAACTGCCCCTCTGGGGGGTCAGGCCCCCCCCCACCGTCCTTTGTAGAAGTGCAAGCATTTTAGGTTGAAACAAAATAAAAAATAAAAGGACAAAAACGTGGTGTTCTTTGTCCCCCCCCCCCCCCAAGGAGGTCCCCCTCATTCTTGTTTTTCCCCTCTTTCCTGCCAGGCTTCTGCACTGTCAAAGGAGACCTTGTCAGCTCCATGCTTTTCCCAAAGCCGGTGCATTTCAAGTTTTATAAAGATGCAGGAAAGTTTGTTGCCTTCCTGGCAATCTTGGGTAAGACATTAAAGATAGACACGGAAAGCCAGCCGCTGCGTCCTCCCTCCCCCTCCGACCCAATCCTCCCCGGGGAAGCTCCCTCCCTCCCTCCCCTCCCTGCCAAGGCTGCTTTGCAGAACAGTATGTGTGTGTGTGTGTGTGTGTGTGTGTGTGTGTGCTATGAAGAGGTGCTTAGCAGAGCCACAAACGGTATGCCTGTCAAATTTTTCTTCCTCCGTGCCCTGCCCCCAATCCCCGCCCTCCCTCGCGTGGTCCCGGTGCTTCATGTGCCTCTTTCTGTCTTCCAGCTGTTCTTGGTACTGCCTACAGCATTGCCATCCTAATTAAAAACAAGGTACGTCCCACCCACCCCCAGGGACCTGCAGGGGAGGAGAAGGGAAGGGGGGCTCCTCCCACTATGCACAGGCGGCCGAGGCTTCTGCCTGGGCCACTCGGGGGGGGGGCTTGGGGATCCCAAGCACTGGTTCTGTTTGTGTTGTTGCCCAAAGCTTTGCCAGCATTCAAGGACCCCTAAGCGGAGGGCCCGCTGGCGGCGAAACCGAGGGACCCTCGTGTCCTCTGAGCAGGCAACCATTTGGGTGCCCCCTCCCCAAATTTCTCACAGACAAAAATGTTACAAGAGACTTCGGGGGACCCTCCGGAGACCTCCTCACGCACTCCAGGCCACAGGAGGACTTGGGTGGCGTGGCTTCATTTCTAAAGCCCTTCCTCTTTGCCCAGTCAATATGGTCCTGTTAAAGATGTTTGTGCCCACCTCTTGCTTCTGCTCTTCTTCCTCCTCCTCCTCCTCCATCCTGTGGGAGGAAGGATGAGAGCAGGCATGGCAGTGCCAGGCAGGACCCTCCGAGGGAAGGAGCAGGGGTGTGTGGCAGGGCACAGCTCCTTCAGGCAAAGATTTAGGGTGCCACACGGGTCTTCATGGAGTTCTTCCCCCCCCCTTTGATAGGCTGTCCTCTCATCCACATCACCCGCTGACCCCCCCTTTGCATTTTGGGGGTTCACAGGTCCCCCTGGGGCAGATCATCACCCGTGCCCTGGACATCGTGACGGTGGTGGTCCCTCCTGCCTTACCGGCCGCAATGACCGTGGGCACCATCTATGCCCAGAGGCGCCTGAAGCGCCACGGCATCTTCTGCATCAGCCCCCCACGGATCAACCTTTCGGGGAAAGTTCACCTGGTCTGCTTTGACAAGGTGAGGGGCCCCAGAGGGGCCGGTGGGGGGGGTGCCTGCGTGATGACCCAGTTGCTGCTGCTGCTGCTGCTGCTGCTTTGCCTGGACACTGATTTGATCCGTGTCTCCCACCAGACGGGGACCCTCACGGAGGATGGCCTGGATGTGTGGGGCGTCCTCCCCAAGGAGGAGAACAATTTCCTACCCCTTGTCTACGAGCCAGACAGGCTGGCGGCAGGTCCCCTGCTCTACTGCCTGGCCACCTGCCACTCCGTCTCGCTGCTCGGGGATCAGCCTGTGGGGGACCCCGTCGACCTCAAGATGCTGGAATCCACTGGATGGGTGAGGAGGAGGAGGAGGAGGAGGAAGAGCCGGAGTGAGGGTGCCGGCTGCCCCTTTTGCTCTGTGGGTTAAAGTCTGCCGCTTGGCTCTGCTCTTGTGTCTTGCCTTGGAGCTCCATGTGGAGCAGCCACGGACTCCACAGCAGAATTCCTGGTCTTGCAACCGGGTCCAGAAAGAGGAAGTGTGGGCTTCCCCTCTTCCCTTTGGGGTGTGTTTGTGTGCCTTTTGGTTCATGCTGCTTGGCGGCACCAGAGCCCATATCTGAGCTCCCACAAGGGAAGCTCCTCTCAGGAAATGGACCCTGGTGGCCTTTCCAGAAATGGCCTCCTTCCACTCACATGCTCCCAACACCTCCTGTCTGGCGGCCCACGCCAGGCTGCCTGTTGGAGGAGGGCCGCACCCCAAGTGGTCAGGACGCAAGGCTGTGGCCAGAGTCAGGCCCGGGTCCGATGGCCCACGTTCTCTCCTCACCCCCACCCCCCACCCCCGGCTCCACCTGTGCGTTGGGCGGTGGGAAGAGGCAGCCATGACGAATGGGAGACGACGCCTTCCTTCCCTTCCGATTCCCTCCCTCTCTCCCTTCTCTCCAGACCCAGGAGGCAATTGAAGGGCCGGAGGGGGAGGCCGGAGTGGTAGAGCTTTTCGGGACAAGAGCCCTTGCATTGCTGAAGCCCCCTGAGCGACCACAGGAGCCTCACGCCACGGTAAGCTGACCAGGCAGGGCTGCCCTCCAGGAAGGGGTGGAGAAGGGAGGGAGGAGGCCGGCCTGGTTCCCTTGCATGCCTCTCTGGGGCAGAGGGGGTGGGGGGACCGGGGGGGCCACGTGCTCCCACCACTGTCGCCCGAAACTCAGGGGAGGAGAACCAGAGCTCCCCTCCCCTCCCTTGCCCCTGCCAGCCCTTTCTCCTCTACAGCCTCTGGCCTTTCCCTCTTCAGGCGCAGACGGGAGCCCCGCGGGCCGTCCTCCGGCGCTTCTCCTTCTCCTCCTCCCTCCGAAGAATGAGCGTGCTGGCGAAGGCCCCGGGGGGCGGCCTGGCCGAGGCCTACATGAAAGGCGCCCCAGAGGTGGTGGCCAGTCTCTGCAAGCGAGAATCAGGTCTGGCACCCCATGCGTGCCTCCTTTGAGCATCCCCTGGGCATCTATTCCTTCACCCCAGACACACACACACACACCCAGTGCTCCTCCTGGCAGGCTCCTGCATTTCTCCTCCTGTGGAGAGCCAGGGGTGGGAGACCTCTCTCTCTCTCACACACACACACATACACACACACACGTCCCTGGAGGTAAAAGAGGGCCATGGGGTGGGTAGGTTTTTCCCTTTCCTGGGGAGAAGCTCCCTCTGGCCTCCGGTGCCTGCCGAGGGTGGTCATGCTGGTCACCGTCTCTTGCCACAGCCTGCGGCCGGCTTGCTCTCTAAAGGTTCCCACTCGGCCCTTGCAGTCCCTGCAGATTTCTCCCAGAGGCTCCACCGTTTCACCAGCGACGGGTTCCGCGTGCTGGGCCTTGCCCACAAGACCGCCGTGGCTTCTGCCGGGACCTTTGAAGATGCCCAGGAAGTGACGAGGTGCCTGCATGGCAAGAGCCCCTCTTCCTCCCCCCCGTCCCCCCCTTCCGGTTCCCTCCCTCTCTCCCTTCTCTCCAGGCCCAGGAGGCAATTGAAGGGCCAGGGGGGGGGGAGGCCGGAGTGGTAGAGCTGACCCCCTCCTGGACACGTCTCTCTCTCTCTCTCTCTCTCTCTCCTTGGATGCAACAGGGAGTCGGTGGAGAGTGAGATGGCCTTCCTGGGGCTGCTGGTAATGAAGAATGTCCTCAAACCCGAGACGGCACCTGTCGTCCACCTGCTGCGCAGCGCTGAGATCCGGACCGTCATGGTCACAGGTAGCATAGAAGGGAGGCGGGGGCCTTTCGCTGGTCCACAGGAGGCAGGGCAAGGGGGCGTCTCTCGGAGCTCTTCCTCATTCCACGGGGGGGGGGGAGCGGTCCAGGTGTGGCCAGAGACGGGGCTGCCTGGAAGCCCGCGAGGCCTCAACGTAGCCAGGCTCGGCGCCAGGGGGACCGGGGGGGGGGCAGGTGGGGCCCAGGGAGAGGGGCTGAGGCCGGGCTTCCCTTCCGAAGAGCCTCCTCCTGCTGCCTCCGCTGGTGTCTCTTCCGTGGAGAGGCTGGCACCCCGTCGGGGTTACCCACGGAAGGCCCGGGAGCTGGGGACTCATTTCGCCTCCCTCCCTTCCCCTCCAGGGGACAACATGCTCACCGCCGTGAATGTGGCCAAGAGCAGCCGGATGGTGGAGTCCCAGGAGCAGGTTGCCTTTGTGAGCGCCACCCCTCCTGGCCATGGCCAGCCGGCCGCCCTCAGGTTCATCCCTTCTGAACACCCTCCTGAGTTGCCCGAGGTGAGTGACTCGTTTACGGGTGGAGGGAGGAGGCTGCTACAGATGGAGGTGAGGGTTGGGGGGGGGGGAAGGAGGGCACCCCAGCCTGATGGCCCTCAGGAGGCTCCTCCCCCGGCTAGTGTTTGGGGGGGGCTCCAGAGGGCTTCCTCTCCCTCTCTTTTCAGTCCCCCTTCCAGGGGAGCAGTGGAAGGAAGGCTGGGGGGGGGTTGCAAGGTCAGCGGTGGGACCCTCACCCTGGACACATTCCCTGCGGTGGCGGGGGGGTGTTCTTTCCAGGCTTCGTACCAGCTGGAGAGCGGCGTTCCAAAGCAGAGTCGGTGCCACTTGGCCTTGAACGGGAAGTCCTTCGCTGTGGTGTGTGAGCACTTCCCTGACCTCCTGCCAAAGGTAACCCCGGATTCTGGCGGGGGGGGGGGAGGAGGGGAGGCAAGAGACCCTGAGAAACAAACACACTGCCATTCACCACCACCACCCATCTTGCCCCCCCCAGCTTTATACACACACACACACACACACACACACCTGCTCCCTGCGCTTACCTACAATTCCCCCTCTGCTTCCTTTGGGAAAGCTGCCCCTCAGCAGCCAAAGGGTGCCGATCACCCAGTGCTGCCTTTAAACTCCGGCGGCCAGTGGTGGGAGGTGCTCCCCAGTCCTTGCAGGTCCCCTTACTGGGCTGGCAAAGTAGACTGGAAGGAGACTCGTCTTTGCTGTTTGGCCATTCCAAAGATGCAGCCTCTCTCTCTCTCTCTCTCTCTCTCTCTCTCTCTCTCTCTCTCTGTGCCTCACACACTCCGCCTGCAGAAATGGCATCCGTCTCACCACCTAATCTCCACAAGGGGGGTGGTGGTATCTCAGAGTTCTTTGCTGTCTCCTGCCAAGGGACCACTCGTGACCCAGGTCTCTCTGTCTTGCAGATTCTAGTCCGGGCAACCATTTTTGCCCGGATGCTTCCTGATCAAAAAACTCTGTTGATTCAGAAATTGCAAGGGCTGAGGTGAGCGCTTGAGTTTGGAGGTGTAAGAAAGGTCAAGTCGGGAGGACCTTTTCCCTGCTTTGCACGGCCCTCGGAAAGGAAGGGAGAGGCAGGCAGGTTTTGTGGGAGGACCCCGGACGAGGCTGTCTTGCAGGACTAAAAGCACGGGCGGCTGGATAGCCGAAAACAGCTGATTTAGGTGGCGGGCCATGGCTCGGACGATGGGCCTTTGAGTCCCATGACCTCCAGGGGTGGGCAGTAGTGCCCCCAAGGTGGAGGCACCCCAGAGGTGTTTGGACAAACCCTCAGCAGATCTCCTGGGGCTTCTCTCCCTGGGCCGAGTGGGAGGGACGGTTGGACCGGGCGGCCTCTTGAGCCTGCTCACACTTCCCTCTTCTCTGCTTCTGATTCTCCACTTTGGCCTCCTTCGTGGCGGGGGGTGGGGGTGGGTGGGCAAGATTCTCCTCCTCCTCCTCCTCCCAGTTGTTGTTGCTGCTGCTGCTGACGATGACGACAAGAGGGGGAGGGGGTTAGGGTTAGGGCCGTAGCTCCCTTGTGGGGTGGGAGAAGATGCCTGGCAGGGTGGCAGCGGGGGTTGTACCTTGGGAGCCCCGGAGGCTGCGTGGGCACCCGGAGGGTTTGTGGGCCTGAAGGGCTAGTGGTTGCGCAGAAGAGGAGTGGGGTGAGGAGGAGCCTCCGTTGTGGGCACTCCCTTTGCTTCTTGCAGCTACTGTGTGGCGATGTGCGGGGACGGCGCCAACGACTGTGGGGCCCTGAAGGCGGCAGACGTGGGGATCTCCCTGTCGGAAGCGGAGGCCTCGGTCGCGTCACCCTTCACGTCTCGGCTCGCCAACATCGAGTGTGTGCCTGTCATTGTGCGGTAGGTCAGGCCAGGGATCCAGGTCGGATTCTCAAACCAGTCCCTTCTGGCTGTGCTCCCTCCACCAGCACCCCCCCCCAAGCTCAGCACCTCTGGGGCTGCCATCCCTCGCATGTGGTGGTGGTGGTGGTGGTGGTGATTTGGTTTGCTTCCTTGGATGCTTTCAGTTTTAGCCAGTTTGGTCTTCAGGTACTCCTCCTCCAGGACAGTCTTCTGTGGAAGCTCGCTAGGATTCAAGCAGACCTCCTTGTTCCCCCAGGAAATGGGGCGAAGGGGGTCGTTGGCTTTGTTAGGAGAAAGGCTATCTCGTAGGTGAGGAAGAGGGCTCCCCTGGGGAAGGTGCTCTGGCCCTCTCCACTTCCAGGCAGAGGAAGAGGGGACCAAGCGGTCGAGCGCCCGGGGGGGGGAGGGGGGCTGCGACGCCTCCTCCTCCTCCTCCTCCTCCTCTTCCTCCTCCTCCTCCACTGTGTGCTGGGCCTCCCACTTCACCCCTCTCGCTTCGGATGCCTCTGCTCTCTTTCCGGTGGCCCTGGCTCTCTCGCTCTCTCTCTCTAGGGAAGGGAGATGTTCCTTGGTCACCTCCTTTGGCGTTTTCAAGTACATGGCCCTCTACAGCCTCGTCCAGTTTGTCTCGGTGCTGCTTCTCTACACGGTAAGAGGGGGGGGGACCTCGGTTGCAGCTCGGCTGCTTTCAGGACTCCTTTCCCAAGAAGAAGAGAGGCGCCAGCTTCCTCTTGTTAGCCTTCAGAAGGAGAGGAGTCTCTCCCTCCTCTCATCCCGCCTCCCTCTCTCGCCCCTCTCCAGCTCAACACCAACCTGGGCGACCTGCAGTTCTTATTCTTCGACCTGATCATCACCACCACCGTGGCTGCCCTGATGGGCAAGACGGCACCAGCGAAGCACCTGGGCCCCCAGCGCCCCCAGGGAGCCCTCCTCAGCGTGGTGGTTCTGGGCAGCCTCCTGCTGCAGACCGCACTCATCATTGCCGTCCAGGTCATCAGCTACTTCATCACCGTCTCCCAGGCCTGGTGAGTGGCGGCTGCCCGCGAGGCAGGGGAGGGAAGGGGCCGGGCATGTGGGCAGGGTGGGTCCAGTCTGGCTGCCCTCCCTTGGGGACAAGAGCACAGCCCTGGGCAAACGTGCCAGGCCACCACCAGCTTTGTTGTTTGAGCCACATTTTAACAACTCGCCTTGTTTATTTATTTGGTCTCTTGATTAAGACACAAACAGAAAATATAAGAAATATGGACATAGAATTTTAAAAACCACTGCTTTTAAAGGAAAACGGCTTGTGTCCCTCAATAAAACCTGGTGGCGGGTCTGTCCTGGCTTGTGCCTGCACTTCTGGCCCTGGGGTTGCTGATCCTGTCCATGTTGAAGGGATGACGAATGCTGAAAAGTGCAGGCCGTTATTAGTTGGTTGTAGTTTTCCTTCTGGAAATTGTCTGACTGGGAAGCTTTTTCCAGTAGAATACCCTATATCTACTGGGGATCAGTATCTAGATCCTTTTCTCTATTTCCTCTAGTTCTTTGCTAGGTCCAAGTCTAGAACAATTCTGGAGCTATCTATACAGAGACGACCTTTTAGCTCTTTCTTTTTCTGGATATACCTCTAGATCTATTCTAGGTACACCTCTAGAAGTATGTATTAGGAAAACCTATGCTCTTTCTAGATATGCTTCTAGGGGACCTTCCCCCCCATACAGCTCTAGAAGTGTTAACTAGAAAAGGGCCCATTTTCTTAGATCTCTTTCCAGATAATTCTGGAGCCTCCTTTACAATAGGAGCTAGAGTAGACCTTTTTGCTCTCTTTTTCTGGATACACTTTATATGTTCTTGATACAATTCTACATCCTTTTTCTCCTCTAAGTTCTATAGCCAGTCCCAATCGGGAGATTTCTGGAAGGAATGGCATGACAAATTAAAACTTTCCTGTAGTTGCCAGCATTCACAGTCCTGTCATTTTGGATGCTCATTTCTTGCGCTTTTTTGTTTGTATCTTAATGACAACTGCGCTGGCCGTGGCCTGAGAGTTTTAAACACGACCGTTCCCTCTCGGAGACGCAGCCCTTTCTCAGGCTTCATCTCTTGCCCCCAGGTTCGTCCCACTGAACAGTACAGTGAGCGCCCCTCACAACCTCCCCAATTATGAAAACACGGTTCTGTTCTGCATCTCAGGATTCCAGTACCTCACCCTGGCGGTGGCCATGTCGAAGGGCCACCCTTTCCGCAAACCCCTCTATACAAATGGTAAGCTTGCCCCTTTTGGCTCGCCCCCCACCCCAGCTTTTCCCAGGCAGGGGCTACGGCAGGAGGCGTTTCTGCTGCACCGACTGGTGTCCTAGAATCCCAGCCTGGTAGATTTAGAAGGGGAAGCCCCCATGTGGGTTGGAGAATACCTGAGTGCGGTGGGGCGGGGGAGCAGCCAGTCATGGGGGGGGGGCTTGCTCCTTGCCAGGCTGTTTGGCCCTCCCAGGCCCTCCTGCACCTCCCCCCCCTGGGCATGAACACCTCTCAGCCATGGTGGTTCCCCTTCAGGGTCCTCCTATGTGTCACTCCTGCTCCCATGAAAGGGTCTGTCTGGGTCCATCCTCCTTTGACTCTCTTTCAGCCTGAGCACGAGAGAGTGTGTCCGATTGGCTGATCCTATTTCACCACTTCCACGGCATAGGTCTTATACTGGGGGGGGGGGGAGAGAAAATTGAAGGTTTCCCTCTTTCTCCCTGTCCCCCACCCTCCTCCCCCCAGTGGTCTTCTTGGTCGCCTTAATCGCCCTGTTTGGCCTCATGGTATGGCTCACCCTTTACCCGCTGGGCTTCATGAAAAGCTGGCTGCAACTGAAGGGCATTGGGGACCTCGACTTCAAGGTGATCCTGCTCGGGGTGGCCACGCTCCACTTCTTCTTCGCCTTTGTGCTGGAGGTACGGAGCGGGAATGTTGGCGTGGCCAAAGGGCTGGGCCCTTGCCTCTCGGGGTTGGGGGGGGTGGGCGGGTGGCAGGGGATTTGGTTAAATGGACTTGCTGCACAGCTGACTTCTCCAGGCCCCAATCCACCCTGCGCTCCCTCTTTCAGACTGGCCTGGACCACGGCCTGCTCAGCAGTTTAAGGGCGCTCCGGCGTAAGAAGTCAGCCAAGAAGCTCTTCAAGAGACTGGAGAAAGAGCTCAGCCTCCAGCAGCCGGCGTGGCCTCCTCTCAACGAGACACTCCTTGCCAACAACAAAATCTCCATGGCTTCCAGGTGATGGTGGGAGGCTCCGCTGCCTGGCTCAGTGCGGTCGGTCACCAAGGGCTGTTGGGCCGCCACCGCCTGCCTCTTCCTTCCAGCTCAGGCTCCTTCAAAGCGGCGTTGGCCGGCCATGGCTGCTGGCCCTGCTTAGCCCTGCAAGCCCAAGCCCCTGGCACCAGCAGGCCTGCTCACTTGCTGCTGCTGCAAGTGGCTGCCAGCTTGTTCCCTGAGGGCGACCGTCCCGATTTCGCAAGCAACCAAGGAGCTTGCGAAATCGTGTTACTGGATGCGAGGCAGGCCTGGGTGCCTGGCGCCCCTTGAGCCGTTCCAGGGAGGAGACAAGTCACTGCATACATGTAGCTTCCACCCAAGCAGTGCTGAATAGGAGGAGTCAAAAGAAAAAGAAAAAAGATGCTGCCTCCTGACATCTGGGAACCATCTGGAACGCAACCAGCGGGGAAGCCGAGTTCGTGGAGTCTCCGCCTGGCTCGCTGGAGCGCCTGCTCTTTTCCAGCTGTGCGGCTCTTTGTCCACGCATTCCTGAAGCATTTTGTCAGCGTCTCAAGGCATGGATACTGTAGGTGCCACACCGCAATCTCCACACACACACATCCACACACACTCATGGGTAGTTTTGCTTGCCCACCTCGGCTCCTGTTTGCAACCCGCTCTGCCTTCAGGGACTCCAGTCTTGGCAGGAGGAGTGGCCGGTGAGGGTTGCAGGGAAGGGGGGCTGCAGGCAGGAAAAGGTCTCCGCAGATGGGCGCCATCTTAGGGCTACCTGCTAATGTCCGTTTCACTCCCCCCTTCCCGGTTGCCCACCCAAAAAAAGGCAGTTCCTGTGGAAAAAAAACTGTAAATGTGATGAAAGAGAATCAATGTCCTGTCTCTTCTGTTCAGATTAAGGATATTGTCAATTATTAAACAGATGATTTATTTCTTTTCATAATGTTTTTAATAATTTTATTCAACTGTATTAGTCCACGGTGTTTTCAGTACAGCTAGCAAGTTCATGGCCATGTGAAAACAAAAAGAACGGCACCAATATGGTCCAGAACAGCAGCTGTACAAATGAGAAACAGTTAGATGGAAAAGAGGGAACCCCCAAGCATGGCCTTAGCGGCGGCTGTTTCTCTCCAGGAAGAAGAAGTGGCTCTTCTTGAGCGGCTCCGCCTGGAGCTGGAACAGCTACGAGCCAGCATTTGGAACAACAGGGTCCCGGAGTGGCCCCAAAGTCCGTCTCCTGCCTTCGGAGGAGGAGGAATCGCCGTTTTCATTTCAAGTCCATAGCAGACCTCATGGGTCCCTCTAAGGAGAAACAGGGGGGATAAAAATAAAATAAACGACAAGTAATTCTGGTCTTTCCAATTAGCCGAAGGTCTTCGGTGACTTCTCTACCACCACTTCCACAGGCCACATGTTCTGTTTGGGCTCCAGGCCAGACGTCAGGAAAATAATTAAGCCAAGGAATTGCCTAACCTCTTCCTCTCTCTTAATAAATTTTTGTACATCAAATGTTGAATATGAGCTAACTGTGATGTGGGCACAAAAAAGGCAAATGCTCTTTTGGACTCCAGAAGAAAGTGGCTTGCAGCCTTCAGTGAAACCACATGCCGAGTCTTTCCCAGTTTGGTGGTCTTGTCCATGTTCATGGGATTATTAATGCTGGAAATAACAAAGTTTTAATTTCTCATGTCATTCCTTCCAGAAATCTGAATAGAACTGGTTTTAGAACAGAACCAGAAAAAGGGATGTAGAATTGTATCAAGAACATAGAATGTGTATCTAGAAAAAGAGAGCTAAAAGGCCAACTCTAGATCCTGTTGTAAAGGCGGCTCCACAATTACCCGGAAAGAGAGCCAAGCAAATGGGCCCTATTCTAGACAACACTTCTAGAGCTGTTTGGGGTGGGGGAACTTGAAGTATATCTAGAAAGGGCACAGGTTTTCCTAATACACACTTCTAGAGGTGTACCTAGAAAAGATCTGGAATTGAGTCCAGAAAGGGATCCAGAAAAAGCCTGGTGTGTTTCAACATTTTATTAATGACTTGGACAAGAGAGTGCAGGAAATGATTGTCAGATTCACAGATGACACAAAATTTGGTGGAATAGCTAATAACCTGGAAGAAGAAAAAAATCAAAAGGATCTTGATAGATCCTTGGGGCCCTTGGCTGAAATCAACAGAAGGAAATTTTACAGTCAGAATTGCAAAGTATTGCATTCAGTCAGAAGAATCCAAATGCAGGCAGACTAAACCCACCCTGCCCCCCCGGGCCCTTTCCTCCCCTGCCTCGCGGGCAGCCACCGCTCGCCAGGCCTGGGAGAGTGTGATGGAAGTAGCCGAGGCTGGACTTGATGGCCTTACGGGCCCTTTCGGACTTTTGCCAAGCAAAATGCCATCGTCTTAGCCGAGAACACATCTTTCCCGAGGGGTTAAGAAAGAGGCACAAAAAGCCACCGAAGCAGCAGCAGCCGCATTGCACGCTCCTCCGACTTTGGAAGCCCAGCCAACCGGGCTGCTTCTGAAGAGCGGGTGCCTCCTAGAGTCCAGGCGGGCATTAGGACCCGGGGAGGGGGCCGGGGTGGAGGCCACTTGCCTTTTAGGCTTTTTTTTTTCAGAAGCAGTCAGAAGAGACCCAGAGTTAAGGAGAGGAGAGGAGCAGGGAGAGAGAGACCTCCAAGCTGGTAAGGGATCAGCCACAGCCGGGAGTGGGCAGCTGTGTACTTCGGGGGGGGGGGGGGGATAACGGAGGGGCGGGGGGGGGGGATAGGAGCAGGGGCCCTGCTTCTAGACCAGCTTGGGATCCCTGTCTTGCCTGTGCATCACCCAAACAAACTTACAGCATCAGCCTGGATCAGGTCCACCATGCAAGTGTGACAGAGAAGCCGAGTGGCTGGTCAGTGGGCTGTTCTGGAAAGCTGGGCAATTTTTAATTGAGCGAGCGAAAGAGATCCCTCAGCAGGCTCTTGGAACAGATGAAGGGCAAATTGCAGGGGCAACTCCACTGTCTGCCCTGCCCCATTTGTTCCCTGCAATTTTGTCCACTGTGTGTGTGTGTGTGTGTGTGTGTGTGTGTGTGTGTGTAAAATACCTCAACAGGTCAGGGGAGGGCTGAGCCTGTGGGCTTTCGGTGCTGGCTGGCTGGCTGGCTGGCTGACCCCCCCCCCGTCCCCCTTTCCTTGAGGTCTGGAATGTGTGGGGGAAGAGGGGGAGGGGTCCTTTCCTTTCCGGAAAGGGGCTCCTTGAAAAGCCTTCAGGAAGGAGGGGGGTGGCGGGAGAGAACGAGCAAGCGAGGGTCTCAAAACGACCCCCTCACCACTCGGATTGAGAGGGAGGGTCCCTCCCCCCTTTGTTCTCCAGGGTCTTGGCTCGTAATGAACGGGAGGGGGGCTTTTCCTGGAAGATGGAGTTTCAAGGTCTTACTGGAGGCTTTGCGGGAGAGAGAGCTGATTGTTTCCAGATGTGCCTTGCAAATACCTCTGGTTTTTCTAATGTGTGTTAATCTCCAGGGTCTGGAGTTTCCCTTCTCTGCTCCCAGTGGCCTGGTGTCTGGTTCTAAGGGTCCAGCCTTAGATAGAGGCTGTGGATAGGGAGGAGGTATTCCACCCACCCACCCTGTTTTCAGTGATCCGTCTGTGCATGGTCAGAGGTCTTATGTGGTCGATTTTTTTTTTCTGTAGGCTTTTTTTAAAATAAAAGCGAGTCATCCATGGAAAGAGAAGGGGCTGCTCCTGGTGAAGGAGCTATGCCTGTTGGAAAAGACCTCTGGCTTGCATGGGTCTCCTCTGGAACAGGCCAGAGGGACCTCCTTGGCCTCAACCGAGGGAGGTGTCAACCACTCGATCTGTCCCGGGGCCAGGGAAGGGTCTCTTCCCAATGAGGCTCCGTGTTTCTGGGCTGCAATGGTTCCTGCCTTGTCCCCTCTGGCACCTCCTCTCGGTCCCATCGGGAGGCAGAGGGGTGGGAATGGGTGCAGGCACTGGGAGGCCTCCTTGCAGGAGAGGGCAAGAGAATACGTGCATGGAAGCAGCACCTTGGTTCTGAACTCCAGCATAGGGAGCGTGGACCATGACTGGCAAGCGAAGGCAACTCACGGTCACCCAGAAATTACTTCTGCAGCGATGGAAGAAAGGATTCCAGGAAACTTTCCTCAAGTGTGAACTGGGATCAGGTCCAGTCCTCTTTGCAGGCAGCCTCCTTGGACTGGCTTCAGTGTCGGTGCCAAGAAGCAGCATCTCAGTTAGGTTCAAGACGTTGGCAGACGCAGCTAGCTGGGCCCAAGTCAAAGAAAGGGGTGGGGGAGACACACACACAGAGAGAGAGAGAGAGAGAGAGAGATCATTTCTCTCTCCTATCCGGACTGCTCCTGCGGTGCTGAGCTGACAGTGTTATTCATGCATGCAGAAATCAAAGCAATTGGAACATGCAAGGGGGTGGGTCAGTCAGGATACGGTGGTGCTGCTGCGCCTCCTCAAGAAAAGCTTTGGAACAATGCGGTGGTCCCTCCCTCCCTCCCTCCCCCTTGGACCAATCGGAGAGGGCCGAGAGGAAGCAGGCTGGTTTGAATGTTTGGCTCCTGTCCTTCCCGGCCCTTTGGCGACCGACCGACAGAGGGATCCACAGCGCTGGCCGAGTTCGGTCCCTGCCCTGCTTTGGGAATTGCTGGTGAGGCCTGGGACCACATGGGTCCCCTCCCTGGACATGAGAAATGTCCACCAAGGCCTGTTCTTATAACAAGACTCCATTCCATTTGAAGAACGGCGCTCTTTCTTCACACACCAGACGATAAGGAAATGCTGGTCCCAGTTTTGTGCTCCTTGTTCCAAATCACAGCCTGCCCAATCGGCCGCCATCTGGCTCCCTGCAACCCCCAAACCCTCGGGGGCCCTCTCTGCCCAATTCCCCGTAGGGCCCCCACCAAGAGCGCAAGGGGTGGGGGAATCCTGTGCCAGTGGGAGGAGGAGGAGGTTGTTATTTCTGCAGGAAGGCCCAGGATCAACAACACTCTGCAAAGCCGGCTGAAGAGGTTGCCAAGCTGGGCTGGCTTTGGACAGGCAGCGGGGTGTGTGTGTGTGTGTGTGTGTGTGTGTGAAGGGTCGAGCCCACTTTCTGTCTGAGGCCCCTTGGTGAGTTTTCTCCTCACTGGAAAGAGAGATTCCCGCCCCCCTTCTTTTCCAGCAGAAGACACTTAGCAGCCTTGGGGGAGGCTGTGTCGGGCGCCCTGCAAACTTGATCCTGCTCTCCTGGCATTAAACGTTTTCCCCTCTGTTTTTGAAGAGCAGCAGCAGCAGCAGCAGCAGGAACTGGAGAGCACTCAGGCTGTTACGTGGAGGGACCCGACCCCACCAAGCTCAGGACTCTGGACCGGTCCGTGCCTTCAGGGCCCTGACGCTCCCTGGACCCCCTGGCGAGGGATGGGGGGAGGTGGGACGTATTTGTCATGTGACCCTTAAGCTGATCGCCTCCCGCCACACAGTCAAAGGCACAACACGCAGCTAGCAAGAATCAAAGAAGGGCAAACACTAGCGCTGACCTGGAATGGAGCGTCCCGCTGACGGGCTGGAGGCCAAGCGACGAGGGTTCTGGCTCGTGCTGCGGAGTCTCCCCTGTGCCCATGGCGTCCTTTTGCTCTGCTTTCTTCCAGCTTCCGCCGCCTGCCGAGAATGGGTGCCCTCCCTCTCTTCCTCCTCTGCCTGCCGGGTGAGTAGGAAAGCCCGCATGGGGGGCGGGGGGGGGGAGAGAAAGGAGTCCAAAGTAGGATCGTTAGGCCCTCGGAGCTTGGGTTCTGCCCTTCTTGCTGATCCATGGCCAGACTCGCCCTCAGGACCTGCTTCAACTGAAGGGCAGGATCATTGCAAAGGCAGGTGGAGAGCCGGCTGCCTAGAGCCCTTTCCTGGTTCCCTCCAGCCAGGGGCGAGGCGGCAGGGGAGAGAGTTTGGCCTTCCTGCCTGCCTGCCATGACTCGCAGGGACGCTCCGCCTGCCTCTCTCTCCTCCTTCCTGCTTGGGCCCCCAAGAGAGCCGACCTCTTCCAAGTGGGTTCATTTAGGGGTCTTGCAACGACTAAATTCCATCTAAGCCAGACCCAGAAATGGTGTTTGCTTAGCAGTAGCCAGAGGATAACAAGGTGGCCAGGGGCTACCGCAGGGAAGAGGGGCTTGCCACCACCTCGGGGAACGCTCTTCAGCACACGCACCCTCTCCTCAGCCACTCAGGCGGGGCGGGGGGAGCAGGAGGACATACCTAAGTACAGCATCACAGAAAACAGAGGTACTTGCCCCCCCCTTCACCAGTGGACCGGGGAGGGGGGACGACGACAAGAGAGCATGGAGGCCATGCAGGGTTGGGGATTCCCCTCCCCCCCCAAGGAGGGCTCTGGGTGCTGGCCATGTGGGCCAGGCAGGACCCCCGCGATGAGGGGTGTGGGGGGGGGCTTGGGTTTGGGACAGCCTCTTCTCTCTCCACAGCTGCCCTCCTGGCTCAGGGCCAGTACGACCTCGAGGACCCCAGTTACCACGACACGCCCTACGTCCCTTATGAAATAGGTAAGTCTGTGGCCCCACATGGGGGCTCCTCCCACCCGGCCCACCGTGGGCTCCCTCCTGGGCCATGACGGGCCACAGGCAGCCCTGGCGAGGCCCGGCCAGAGCGGCTCCCTGGACGCCTGCCCAGGACCACGTCCTCCTCGGGAGAGCTGCTCCAGGCCCACCATGGACCCCCTTCCCCAGTGCTCCCCCCTCCCAAATTTCTCTCCTCCTGCTTTGTTTTTTTTTTTTCTTCTCCAGAAAGTCAGGATTACTACGACTATGCCGGAAACGGTGAGCTCCCCCCCCCTTTTGGCCCGGGTTGAGGGAGGCTGTGTGGGAAGGAAGGCTTTTTGGGCGTGAGGGTCCGGTGGGTGTCCAGGGGCCCTGAGCGCCCTCCTTCCCCTCACAGACCTCTCGCCACAAACCCCTGAAGAGCAGTTTCAGTACCAGTCCCAACAGCAGAACCAGCAGGAGGTCATCCCGGCCCCAACCCCAGGTAAGTGGCCGCCACCCCCCCACCCCCCACCCCAATCTCTGGAAAGGGAGCGCAGGCCAAATCAGAGCTCCGGAGGGTGGGTGGGTGGGTGGGAGGGAGGAACCTGAGGCACCACCCACGGCTTCTAGGGGTCAGCTGCGGGGGGGGGCTGCTGCCCAGAGTCCCGCTCTGGTCCAGCGCCCGCCCCCAAGGACCCCTCCCTCTCAGGAGAACACACCTCTCCTCCTCCCGTGACCGCCTTCAGGGTGACTGTCCTTCTGACCAGAGAGCCCTCTCGTCCGTCCGGTTTTCCATTCCACCTTCTTCTTCCTTCTTCCTTTCTAGACAAGCCAGAGACGGAGCCCACCGAGCCAGGTCCCCTGGGTAAGGAAGGAGGAACAGCTGCGGCCGGGGGGGGGAGGGGGAGGGGAGGGGCCTCCCGGAGGGGGGGCCTGGGAAGCTGGTCCTGAAGAGGAGCACCGGGAGCCCTTCTCCGCCAGGCTGAGGGGGAGGTTTTCCTCCCGGGTCACCCCATCTCCCACCTCACCCTTTGGGCCTGGAGGGGGGGGTCCACTGACCTTGCTGGACCTCCCCAGTCCAGGCTCCAGCCCCCCCCTCCTCCTCCTCCTTTCTCTTGGCCTGTAACACAGGGAGCTCCTCCGCCCGGTCCCCCAAATGCCAGCCTGGGGGTCGCTCACTCTGAGGACCCCATGGCTCGCCCGCCTTTCCCTTCCAGACTGCCAGGAGGAGCAGTACCCCTGCACCCGCCTGTACTCGGTCCACAAGCCGTGCAAGCAGTGTCTGAATGAGATCTGCTTCTACAGGTAACCAGAGCCTTGGCCCAGGGCCTTCGCCTGAGGCCCAGCAGAGCCCAAGGGGTGTGCTTTGTGCTACACACACACACACACACACACACACACACACAGAAGGGCGTGTGCAGGTGGTGCTTTCACGCCTGCGCCTGCCCCTCCCTCAACAGCTCAAGGCAGGCAGAGCTGGTGTGCCCACATGGAGCCCCAAGAGAGAGACCTACCAGACCTCCTCCTTGGGAAGAGCAGCTTGCGGGATGGGCCTGCTGGCTCGTGGGCCTGGATGTCAAGCGGCCTCTCCTCCTTTCCCTTCCAGCCTCCGCCGGGTTTATGTCATCAATAAGGAAATCTGTGTCCGGACCGTCTGTGCCCACGAAGAACTCCTCCGAGGTAAGCAAGCAGAAAACGCAGCCACGGCCCACAAGGGTTCGGGGCCTCTGGTCGCTGTTTTGAGTTTTTCGGGCTGTTCTGTACCCCAGAGCACAGAGAGAACTCCTAGCTCCCCTGAGGTCCTTGCCCTCTGAAGATGTCGGCCACAGAAACGGGCGAAACACCAGGAAGAGAAGCTGCCAGAACACAGCCAAACAGCCTGAAAAACTCACAACAGCTATCAAATCCTGGCCATGAAAGCCTTTGAGAATACGTGTGGGGCATCACTGAGCAGTGGGCCGCTCTCATTCTGTGTGCACGGGGGCGACGGGGGGGGGGAGGGATGGCTCACTGGGATGCTGCCCATCCTCTGACCGAAGTGGGTGGCCTGCCCACACAATGGCTCCAACAGTGGCCAGGTGGGCGCTGGCTGCTCTACCAGAGGGCCACATGCCTGGCCAAAGGGGCAGGCGGGTGGCTGATGCCTGGCGGGCCATGTCCTTCTACTTCCTCTCTGCAGCTGACCTTTGCCGTGACAAATTTTCCAAGTGTGGCGTCATGGCGACCAGCGGCCTCTGCCAGACCGTGGCCATCTCTTGCGCTAGAAGCTGCGGTGGCTGCTAAGCTGGGAGAGTGGATGCAGCCACAGGAGGAGGAGGAGGAGGAGGAGGAGGAGGAGGATGGGGGGAAACCTTCACCCCCCAGAGGCTGCCACCACTGGTGCTCCGTCTGCTGCAGGCACGGAAGGAACCCAAGCAGTCTCCCTGGAGCATCAGGCTTGGGGATGGCCTGCACTCCACCCCCACCCCCACCCCCACCCCCACCCCCCCCGCCCTTGAGTGCTCTGTAATCATGGCACAACACACAGGGCCACTGTGTGTTCATTAATCATCTTCTGTGTGTGTGTCTAATGTTTTGTATTACTGCCCCCCCCGGAATAATAGTTGCTTGGGAAGGGTGTCATCCAGGGCAGGTGCCCCCCCTCCCTCTGCCCAGGGCCACTTGAAGGGGACCTCCCAGCCGGCCCAGGCGAAGACCCACACTTACACGCACAGGCAGCTGCTCGGTGGTGGGGCCCAGGAAGGGACAAGGAACAGCCGGGATGCGAGACACCTACACCTGCCTCTCCTGAGAAGGCCAGAGGGTCTCCTTCCCTGTCGTTACAAAGCTCCTTTTTCTATGAATAACTCTTTGTGTGCCCTCTCCTACAAAATGTTTTCAAACAATAAAACAGAAGTGTTACAACTTGGTTGTTAGGCAACATTTGCAAGAGAGCTGGGGATAAAACGGGTTTCTGCCTCCCGGGGTCTGGAAAGGGGTGGGGCTCCTGGAACAGCCCCCCCCCCCCAATGCATCGAACGAAGCACAAGCAGGGGTTGCAAACGGGGGTGGTGGGTGGTGGCCAGAAGGCACCTTTATTGGGCTGGTCAAAGCAGGAGAGGGGAGCCCCCCTGGCCAAAGGCCCAAGCCATCCATCACAGGAATAAGTGCGAAGAATATAAAAATAACTTTTCTTAATTGTTAATTGTTATATAAAAAACTAATCCATACCAAACCCGAAGGACCAATTATTATGTGTCTATATACACAATTAGGTGTCTGCATGAGGGTTAATGATGCCAGGGCGAGATTGAAGAAGCGGGCAGGAAGTGCCGTGCAAGGCGTGCCGTCTCAGCCCTGGACAAACACACCCCTCCTGCCAAGGAGGGTGGAAAACACGCGGAGCTCCCCAACAAACGAGGTCGCACTCAGGGGCCTGGGCCTGGGGGTGGAGTGGGCACAGCCCTCTTTCTCAATCAACAAGCACCCACAGCCACACCGGAAATTTCCCCGGGGCCACCTGGAGCCCAAGAGCCCCGCCTGAAAGGCCAGCCATGAAAAAAAAGTGTCCCTTCGGAACAATCCTCCCACTGTGGACTGTCCTTCCATGATGAGTCTCATTTGGTGGCCCAACTGTTCCAAAGTGGGTTTTGATTGCCAAGCAAACCGTTGTGGGTATTCCGTAGGGAAAAAGATCTGCTCCTTTCTCCCCAATTGTCCGTGTCTCTTCTGTTCCCTGTCTGGACATCTGATGCCACGGATCCACAGGCCAGGTCCTCCTCGGAGTGGCAGGTTCCTTGGCCACAAGCAGGTGAAATGCCCTCCCCCCCGGCGTGCCGGCCAAGGGCCAGGGGTTCTGCCTGCCTGGAGGTGGGGCCTGGGCAACGGGGCAGGCGAGTGGAGGGGCCTCTTCACAGGCGCCACGTTCTCAGCCACAAAGGGACTGCCACGGAACTATTTCCCGGAAAGGATGGTGAGGGGAGCTTGGTCCTTCCGGGTCTCCTGTCGGAGCTGTTCCTTCAGGATTGAAATCTGGGGGGGGGGGAGAGGGAGCGGGACAGAGGCCCTGTGAAGCAGAAGGCGCTGGGCCAGGGAGCCTCCCGGCCCCTCCCTCTAGCATCGCCCCCAGGAGGCCCTTTTCATTCCTGCTTCCTGGCCAGGTGGGACACGCAGTCGGGCTCTTTCTCTCTCTCTCTCACCTGCTCCTCCAGGCCTCTGACCCGCTGCCGATGGGCTCGCTCTCGGGCATCCAACGCGCCTTCTGCCTGGAGCTGGGAGTTGCGGAGGGGCTCCATCTCCACCTGCAGCTCCTGCCGCTCTCGGACGGAAGTCTCCGGAAGGCTCTGTGCCTGCTCCAGCTGTGCCATCTGGGAGGGAGGGAGGGAGGCAGGCAGGCAGGAAGGAAGGGGAGAGAAGAGGCAGCCCTGGAAACAGGAAGGCTAGTTCCTCGCTGCCGCCCGCGCGACTCTCGCCCTTTGGAGATGCAGCTCCCGGACAGCCAGGCGGCCGCTGGGCTGTGGAGCTGGGCGAGAGCCACACTCCCTTTCCTTAGTCCAGGCAGCAGCAGCAGCCCTCGAAAGAAGCTCTTTTGTTTTCCAAGTGTGAGGACCATTACCTCCAGCAGCCGGATGCGCTGCTGGGCTTCCATCAGCTCCTGCTCCACGCCAGTGAGGGAGCGGTCCAGGTGGCCCTTCTCCACAGACAGCCGGACCGAGTCCTCATGGGTTTTCAGCTTCTCGCGTGCCACCTGCCCAGCTCCACGGAAGCCCATCAAGGCCAAGAGGGTCAAGATAGGAAGAAGCCAGACCCCCCGCTGCCCACCCACCCACCCCTGCCTCCCTGTCGCTGGAGCCAAGAGGAAGGGCTGGGGCGAAGCCGGGCCCTCCCTCGGACAAAAGCCGCCCGCCCACCCCAGCCCCCGCCCCCCAACGGGCTCAGGCCTTCTTCCTCCAGGGAGTCCCTCAGGGCTACTACGGCCAGGCAGGCTCCCACCGTTGTCCCTCCTCTGAGAGAGCCAGGGCTGCCAGCCGGTGGGAAGGGGGTGTCGGGTAAAAGTCCTCCTGCAAGGGCTGCTCGACCGACCGGCGGCTCACCTTGTCCAGAGTCTTCCTGAGGGCGCTCTTGTCTTTCTCCAGCCGCACGGAGCAGCGCTCGGCTTCCCGCTTCTCTCCCTCCAGCTGCGCCAAAGAGCGCTGCAGGTCGCTGAGGCGCTCTTGCAGGAGCCGCCGGTCCTCCTGCACCTTCTGCAGGCGACGCAAGGCCACCGCCTCCCCCTCCTGGCGCTGGCGCAGAAGCTGCAGCAGCAGCAGCAGCAGCAGCCGCCGGCAAGAAAGGAGGCCGCCGTGGAATAAGAGGATGGGAGGCCGGGCAGAGAACGACCTGGCACTCCGATTCCCCGCCCCCCACCCCCCACCCTGAAAGGTCTCCACTAGGCTCCAGAGGGGTCCTCAAACTCTCCTCCGCCCCCGCCCCCGGGGCGTTTCCCCCCCCCCGGCCTCAGAGGGGGGGGGGGGGGGAGGGAGGGGAGGGGAGGGGAGGGGAGAGGAGAGGAGAGGAGAAAGAGAGGCGGACTCACTTCCTCGTGCTGCCTGAGGATCCCCTCCAGCTCTTCCTTTTGGAGCTGCAGCTCCGCCTGCTCCCCCTTCAGGGCCTGGAGTTCCTCGGCCAGGGCCCCCTTTTGCTTCTTGGCCTCTGAAAGAGCCTGGCGGGCCGCATCCAGGCGCTCCTGAGGTGGCACAAAGGCCGAAAGAGGTGGGCCTCCCATGCCCGGCTGCTGCTGCTGCCCCTGCTTCTGGAGCAGCCCTGGCCAAGACGAGGCAGGGCCTGTCCCTCCCCTCCCCCCCCCCAAAGCCCTTGCCTGGCTCTGCCCCTTCGTCCCCCTTTACCTGCAGGACCCTCCGGTCATGCTCGCTGGCTGTCAGTGCCTTCTGCAGATGCAGCACCTTCTCCTGGGCCGAGGCGGCACTGCTGTGGCTCTCAGACAGGGAGGCCATCAGCCCCTGCACCTTCTCCTTCAGGGAGCTCTCCGCCTCCACCGCCTTGGCCAGGGAGAGGTTGAGACGGTCCAGCGAGAGCTGCAGGGAACTGGCCTTCATCTCAGTTTCCATCACCTGGAGAAAGCGCGGAAGCGGGACTAAGGCCGCAGCACCCCCCCCCCCAGGGCTTCTAAGAATCCCTCCTTCCTGACCGCAGAGGGGGTGGGACTCTCCCTCCCGCTTGTTGCCTGAGAAGAGGAATGGGAGTTCAGGGGGAGGGATGTCCGTGGCTCTCCCACCCTGAGGGAGGAACTCCCAGCCCCGCTGTGTCTCCTTGGCCACTGGGTGGAAGAGGAATGACAGACCTCTAACCCTAACTCTCCTCCTCCTCCTCCTCCTCCTCAGGAAGAGCCACGGGTGAAGGGGAGGCCACAGAGCGCTCTCCATTCTAGCCTGGGACACTCCAAACTCTGCCTTGGGAGCGAGTGGATCAGCTCTTTCCTCTGCCACCACCGCCGGCCTGGAGGCAAGGGACAGAGGGCTCCTCCTTTCTAGCCGCGAAGCCAAGGAGGGGGACCCGGGAGCCTCACCTGCCTCTGCAGGAGGTCAGTCCGGTCACGGAGCACCTGGACCTCCGCCTCGCGGTCGGTCAGCGCCCCTCGGGCCCGTTGCAGCTCTCCCTCCAGGGACCGCCGGAGGAGCTCTAGCTTGGTGCCGCGGCTCTCAGAGGCCTCCAAGACCTCCTTCAGGCGCCGCTTGTCCACCTCCAGCTTGGACTCCTGGGCCTTCATCTGGTGGATCTTCTCCTGGAGGGGACGAGGGTGGGGGTGGGGGTGGGAGGAAGAGGAGCCGGGGCAGTTCAAGCGTCTTCTCTCACACGTCTCTCTGCCAATCAGTTTCTGGGGAAGGTGGGAGGAGGAGGAGGAGGAGGAGGAGGAGGAGGAGGAGGAGGGAGAGCCCCTTCCTTCCATTACGGAAAGGGCAGGAACCTTGGCTGACTTTCCGAAATGGCCAGGAAAGGTTGGGGAGGAGGAGGTGGAGAGGCACCCCCCCGTCCCGAACGGAGGGATCCACCGGCCAGCCTGAATACCCTTTTGCGCCCTGGACCCTTTCTGCCCCCCTCCCAGGAAAGGCGCACCTGCGTGGCTCTCCACTTGGCCTCCTCGGACTGCAGGCTGCCCTCCAGGGTGGCCAGCTGGTCCATCAGGGCCTTGCGCTCCTGCTCCTTCCGGCGCAGGGTTTCCTCCTGCAGCATCAAGGCGGTCTGGGCCCCCGTCAGCTTCTCCTCCACGCTGCGCCTCCCTGAGAAAGACACAGGGCACATGTGTGTGTGTGTGTGTGTGTGTGTGTGTGTGTGTATGTCAGGCGTGACAGTCCGGCCAGACTGGCAAGCAGGCAGGTTGTGCTGGAGGCCAGACTCCAGGCAGGGGCTCTAAGGTCCAGGGAGGTCTCCACAGGCCTCTGCAGTCCAACTCTTCCTCCAATCACAGAGCTGGCTGGCCAACCTGGGGGATGGGTCATCTCAAGAAACACCTCCCCTCCCCCCCCCAAATAAAATGCTGGCCAGTCCTCTGCAAAGGGTCAGCTACAGGAAGCCATTCCCCCCTGCCGGGCTGGGAGGGCTGGAGAGAGTGGGTGGGGCCGGTGGGGCGACCCACCTCCCTACCTCCTTCGCAGGCGGCCAGCTGTTTCTGCAGGTGTTGCACTCGGGCCTTGGCCGTATCGCATTCTGCTTCCATCTCAGCCAGCTGGCGGTTCAGGAGGCCCATCTGGGCACGGGCTTCATCCTGGATCCCAAGCAGACAGAAGGAGGAGGAGGAGGAGGAGGAGGAGGAGGGTGAGGGTGAAGACAGCAAGACCAAAAGAGTGAGGAAGAGGCCGCCGGAGCCCCATCAGGGAGGGGAGAAGCCCCGGGGCTGGCGCCGCTCTGAAGCACCTACCCGTTCCCGCTGGGTCTCCCTCAGCTCTTGCAGGAAGTCCCGGAGGGCAGCCCGCACCACCTCCGGGTCAACGTCAGCGGCCAGCTGCTCGCTCCGGGTGGGGGAGAGGGTGCGCTCTGGGGAGGGAGGGCGGGAGGCAGGGCCGCTGGTGCCGTGTGTGGTGGTGGGGCTGCTGCCCGCCCCCTCCGTGCCCAAGTCCTCTAGAGAGAGAAAGAGAGAAGAATGGGGCTGGCAGCGAGGAAGAGCGAGCGCCCCTCGACCGCCCGGTGGGCGACGGCAGGACTGCCCCTCCTGGGAGGGCCTTACCTTTCGGAGGGGCCCAGGCCCTCTCGGGGGAGCCGCTGCGGCCTCGGCTGGGGGGGAGGCGGCCCTTGCAGCCGATGCCCATGGTGCGCCGGAGGGCCGAGTGGAGGCTGCCCAGCTTGAACTCCAGGTCGCGCTTCAGGGCCTCCAGGCGGGCCAACTCCCCCTCCAGGCCGTGGGCCCGCCCTTCGGCCGCACTCCGGCCCAGGCTCAGCTCGGCCACCTCCGCCCGGGCCTTCTCCAGCTTGAGCTCCAGGTTGTGGGCGTTGTCCAGCAGCTTCTTCTCGTGGCCCCGGGCCTCCTCCAGGCTGCCCAGCAGCTCTTTCTCCCGCTGGCGGAACTGCCCCTCCAGGTCGGAGAGCCTCCAGTGCAGGTGGTGGAGCTGGCAGGCAGGCAGGAAGGAAGGAAGGAAGAGGGGCTTGGGCGAGGGAGGCCTCTCCATCAGGGCCACGGGGTCACCCCAAGGGAAATCCCAACGGCAAGGAACGGCTTCACGCCCCCTTGGTGCAGCGCCTCCTTCAGGTGGGGTGCCATCATCACTTGCTTTCCTCCAGGGGAGCCCGCAGGACTCCATTCTGGAGGGCAAACCGATGCCTCTCGAGGGAAGACCCCGGAGCCAAAGAGCCAGGCTGCATGACAGAGGCTGGGACTCAGACCAGGAGGTGCTTCTTGGCACAGGGACGACGCCCGTATCTCAACTGACTCCAACGGGGGGAAGATCCCTGCAGACCAACACCTGAGGGCCTCTCTAGAAGCAGCCGCCGCCGCCGCCTCTGCCCAGCAAGGCCTCCAGCCGATCGCACCCAAGTCCTCCACCAGCCCAGACTGGCCCTCACCTCCTTCTTGGCTGACTCTCTGCCAGCTTCGCTCTCCACCACCTTCTGCTTGAGGCCAAACGACTCCCGCCTGCTCTCCTCCTCCCGCTGCTCGTCCAGGGAGACTCGGGCCTGCAGTTCTGCCACCTCCTTGCTCCTCTTGGCGTTCTCACTGTCCAGCATCTTGACCTGTGGGGGAGCCAGGCAGAAGGCCAGAGGGGTGGTTAGGCCAAGCACGAGTGAGGAAAGAGGGGGGGGACACAGAGTGCCCTCCCCCCAATGTGCCTGAGAAAAGTCACCCAGAGAGGAGCAGGCTGCGTCCGGCCAACCAACCGGTCCCCAACTCCCATGGCAGAATCTGCTGAGTTTTGTACGTTCCCAAAGCCACTCAGCAGGACAAGATTCTGGAAACATTTATCACTTTCCCCCCGACACTGCCTCCGTACCCGTAGCCAACGAGGTGGTGGTGGTGATGGTTAGGAAAAGGGAAGGAAGGAAACACTACAGGAGAGGAGAAGAAAAACAGGAGGAGCAGGAGAGGGGAATAAACAAGGGCGGGGAAGAGCACGACTGCCTTCTCGGATGAAGGGAGAGGGAGGGGGAGGCAGCTACCCCCCGAGAGACCGACCGTGGCCCCAGCCCTTGAGCAACCAGGGTATGAGCAGCACCCGGGGCCACCACCAGACCCCTCCCTCCTCCGCCTGGTCTCCTACCAGCCGCCTCAGAAGCTCAAGGATGCCGCTGCTAGGAGGAGCTGGGACAACATGGCATGGGCTCTTCCCCCCCCCCACAACGCCCCCCCCCGCCCCAAAGGATGCAGGAGGAGGAGGAGGAGGAGGAGGCTGTTCCTCAGACCCCCTTCTCTCGCGCACACACCTGTCGCCGCAGCTCCTGAAGTTCCCGCCGGGCCTCCAGCCGCGACCTCTCCACCGCTTGCAGGCTGCTGCGCACCTCGGCCGCCTCTTTCCCTGCAGCTGCCCGGGCCTCCTCCAGGACGGAGATCTTCTGGTCCTTCTCTTCGTTGGTGCGCTTCAAACTGGAGGAGGGGAAGGAGGAGGAGGAGGAGGAGGAGCTCAGGGCCTGGCCAGAGCTGGGTTGGCCTCAGATGCCCGGCGATTCTAGCAGCCGGCCGTCTCTTCTTCTTCTTCTTCTTCTTCTTCCTCACCTGATGCGCTCGCTCTCAGCACGCTTGACGGCCGCACGCAAGTCTGCGTTGGACCTCTGCAGGGCCTCTTTCTCCCTGGCCTCGTCACTCAGGGCCCTCCGCACCTCCAGGGCCTCCTTGCGCTGGACCTCCCGGGCCTCCAGGACCTCGCGGGCCTTCCGGTGAGCTTCTGCCAGGTCCCGGCGGGCCGTCTCACGGGCCTCCTCCATCACGCGCAGCTGCCCCTTGAGCTCCTCCGCCTGCAGGACAAGAGAGGCAAAACAAGCTGCCCGAGTCTGACCCGTGACCCACCCCAGAAGCAGCCTCCAGGCAGGCGGGGGGCCCTGCTCAGTTCACGGGCCTTCCTTCTAACCGGTGGTCCATGACACCCACACTAGCCCCCCCCCCATGGGACTTCATGGCCTCCCTCGGCCCACCCTTCCCACCCTTCTGTTCCTCCTCTAAGTGTGGCTCACTCACCTCCCGGAGGGCAGACTCTCGCTGCCTGGTCAGGGCCCGGGCCTGGTCGTGGAGCGCTTTCCCCTCCCGCTCGTGGTTGGCAATGGCTTCTTCAAACTGGGTCCGCAGGTTCCGTAGCTCTGCATTCAAGGCACTGGCGGTGCTCTGCAGTGGGGCAGCCAAGTGTGGGGAGGAATGACCCGGGCCCAGACTTGTCCGAAATCCTCCCACCATGGCTGGGCAGCAAAAGCATTCAGACACTGGAGGTAAAAGCACTGCCAGGGATGGCCAAGGAGGGCCGAATTCTGCCCCCTGGGTAAAAGTGCGTGAAGGAGCCAACTCTGCCAAGCTGCCCTGTTCCCTCTGCCCCAACCCTCACCCACTTCTTCACCTCAGAGGTGGGGGTGCCCCACGGGTGTCAGTCTGGCTTCCCAGCCCCTACCCGCTCCTGGTCCTGGCGGCTCTGGGCTTCCCGTCTCAGCCGTTCTGCCTCCATGTTGAGGCTGGCCAAGCTCTGTTGGGCCACCGAGAGCTTCTCCTGGAGGAGGGCCTTCTCCGACTCCTTTGCTGAGAGAGCCTGGGGGGGGGGGAGGCAGAAGAGGCTGGGGGGGAGGAGTCACCCTCGGCTGCCCCCTTGCCCAAAGAGGGGGAGCCCCCGCAGAGGGCATCCTGGCCCCTGGGCCACACGGCCGGCGCCCAGCAGGAATCACCCGAGGAGGCAGAACAAGGGGGAAACACTTGTCGTCCATCTGCGACAGAAAAATAACCTTGGTCTCGGCCACTAACGTTCCTAGTCTTCATAAAGGAAGAAACATAACGACGCCCTCCATTTCCCTCAAACTGGGACATTTTCTTCCCATAAGACTTACTGCTGCTGCTGCTGCTGCTACTACTAAAACCCCTAGAACACAGCACAATCCTGCCGAATCCAAGAGGTACGGGAGCTTGTCCTCTGCGGACACAGGCCGTTTTGCAAGTCACCCCTCTGGACCCTCGGGAGACACACACACACACACACACACACAGAGAGACGCACAACCACACATGCCCCGAGACGGTTGGCTCCTTCACCTGCTGCTTCTCGTTCTCCCAGTGCAGGAGGCTTTCGTCCCTCTCCTGCTGCAGGGCTGCGACCTCCTCGCTCAGCTCCTCCTTCTCGGCCTCGCAGCGGGCCAGCAGCTCCTCCTGCTCCTGGGTCAGGCGGAGCAGCACCTGCTTGTGCTCCGACTCCAGCTCCAGGCGCAGCATCTCCTGCAAGGAGAGTGGCCGAGTCCAGGTGGGGGGGAGGAGGAGGAGGAGGAGGAGGAGATGGGGAGAGGCAACATCTCCAAAGGTTGCCCAGCCCTCGCCAGAGAGTTGTTATCCCCCCCGCCCCCCCAAGAGCTATCGCAGCAAGCGAACGGCTGCCCAACGGCCCCACATCCCCCTCTGAGCCTGCCTCCTCCTCCTCCTCCTCCTCCTCCTCCAGGGCAGTGGCCCTGCACTTACTTTCTCCCTCTGGAGACGGCCCACCTCCTCCTCCAGGGCCACCTGGGCCTTCCGCAGGGCTGCCTGGGCCTCCAGCTCTGCCTGAGAAAGCCTCTGAGCCACCAGCTCCTTCTCCTGCTCCAGCCGGCTCCCCTCCGCCTCCATCTGCCTGCGGGCGCTGGAGAGCTCCACTGGGGGGGGGGGAAACAGGCGCCAAGGTGGACGTGGGATGAGATCAGGAGGAAAGAGGCACCGAAGGGCCTGGCTGGGGCGTGGGGGTGGGGGGGTGAGGAGAGGGCAGACCCCAAGGGCAGAAAGCAGGGTGCCCTCCAATTAAATGGGCACAGGGAGGCTGGAAAACGAGGGAGAGCTCAGCACGCACGCACTCACACACGCCCTTTGCCCTTGGCCTCCCCAGGAAGAGGGCTCTGCGCCTCGGTGGGCAAAAAAGGGGCTGCGGTCCCTCCCAAACCACCCGGCCCGGTGGCTGATCCCATTCTCCTTCTGCTGCCACAATATGCCAGGGCGCAGGAAAGCAGCAGCCTGGCTCACGCCTGGCCCTTCAGCCTGGCCGGTTGCTTCTGAAGCCCTTCCCACTGAACCCTTGCGTAAGAAGCAGATGCACGAAGTCTGTCCTTGCATCGGGGCAAAAGAAAGATATAAGCCAAATGTAGTAGCTGTTTAAAGGCAAACAGCCGGAATGTGTTGTTGGTTCACTTTCTTAGACACGAGGAACTCAAGGGAAGCAGCAAGGAGAATCACCTGAAAAAAAGGGGGGGGGGCTTTTCCCCACAGATACCTCCCCCCCCCCCGCACTCACCCTGCAAGGCTTCCTTGGCCAGGAGCAAGGTCTGGTTATCAGCTTCCAGCTGCTCCTTGCGAGAGTCCAGCTGTGCCAGATGTTGTTGGATCTCAAAGAGGGTCATCTCCAGAGTGTCCTTTTCAGAGCTGGGTCGAGAGGGGAGGGTGGACCAAAGCCTGGGGTTATTTAGGCAGCAGGAAAAAAAAAACACGCTTGCCCCCCCCCAAGGAAGAGCCTGCCTTCCTGTGGAAGCCGCGGCAAGAGTGGGATGGCACCCCACCTGGCCACACCCTCCTGGCCACCGCTCTGCAAGCGCTGCTGCTGCTGCTGCCCTCGGGTGCCCGTCTGGGAGTGCCCAGGCTACCAGCTGGACACACCTCCCCGCCTCCCTCCTCCCCAGGCCCCACAGAGGACCCTAAGGTTCCTCCGCACCCACCGGAGGCCAGAGAATTCGTCCAAGAGCCCTCGGTTCTCTCGCTCCGAGGCTGCCAGCTGCACTGCCAGGCTGGCTTTCTCCTTCATCAGGGCCTCCTTCTCCTTGGCTGCCCGGAGCACGGCCTCGCTGTGGCTCTCCAGTTCCCGGCGCACTTGTGCCAGCTCTTCCAGGGCGGTGTTCCTCTGGCAGGATGCCTAGGAGAGGGAGGGAGCAAGGAGGGATCTTGCCACCCCAGGCACAGCGAAGCAGGCCTCCCCCGGCTGCCACGCCTGCTCCCCACCCCACCCTCCCCCTTGCCTAATTCCCCCCCCCGGTCAAGCTGCCCCAAAGAACGGCTCCACCAGCCTTTCAGGCCCCCTTCTCCCCCCCCCCATCCACTGGTGGGAAAAACCAGGGAGGCAACAGGCCTCGGCCTCTGCAACAGGGCTCCGTCAGATGGTTTTTAGAGTGGACCCACCCAGCGGCCTAGAATATGGAGAGTTCCAACTCCCCTTTGCCACCTCAGGTCCTGTGAGGAGCCCTTTTGCGGTTCATGTCCAGCAGCCTTTCCTCTTGGGCTGACCCAGCTGGCTTTTCCTCCCTTGGCTGTGGGGCTGGAAAGCCCCCCCCCCCCAAGTGCAGGGCTGCCAAGGACCCACCTGCCTCAGCTGGTCCTGGAGCTGCCCCATCTCCTTCCGCAGGCCGGCCAGCTCCTGCTCCAGCTGCTCCCGGCTCTGCTCCAGGGCCTGCAGGGAGTGGCCCAGGCCGTGGCGCTCCGTGTCCAGGTCCACCTTCTCCTGCTCCAGCCGCACCAGCTCCTCCCGCAGGGTGGCCTTCTCCTGCTCTGCCTCTTGCTTCTTCCCCCACAGAGAGGCTTTCTCCTCCTCCAGCTGGGCCCCGAGAGAGAGAGAGAGAGGGGGGGGGGCAGAGGAGGGCAGAGGGAAGGGGAGGGAAACAAGGACTCCTTGAGTTGTTTCCATGCGTGAGTGCAGCTGCGGCTCACTCCCTGGCCTGAGACCGGAGGGCAGACCCCATGCCCCTGGAGGGCCCTGGCCGAGAGCGTGCCCGGTGGCACGGAGGCCGTACCTGGACGATGGTGCGGTTGAGCTCTGTCTTGTCCTGCGCCAGCCCTTGGTTGAGGGCGCTCATCTTGGAGAGGGAGTCGTGCAGGGAGGCCTCCTCTGCCTTCAGGCGGTTCAGGGCCAGCTCCCCCTCAGCCCGGCTCGCCTCGGCCTGGACAGGCGTCCACGTGGTGGGACAAGGGGAAAGAAAGAGCGCATGGGGAGCATGGGAAACCAGCGCCCGCTACACACACACACACACACACACACACACCCAGGGACCCAGGGACCCTGCTGACCTTGGCCAGGGCTTCTGCCACCTCGGCCTTCTCGCTCTCGGCCACCTCCTTCTCCAGCACCGCCTTGCTCAGGGCCTCCTTGACCACGACCAACTCCTTCTTGAGGGTGGACGCCTTCCCTTCCAGCTGCTCCAGCTGCCTCTGACTGAGAGGGGGAAAGGCTTCTGCTCAAGGGCTGGAAGCTCCCGGAGGCCCCTCGCTGCTAAGAAGAAGCCCAATGGACCACCCTGGACCAGGGTCTCCAGACTCTCTCTCTCCCCCCCCCTAAACTTTTTAAGCCTCTTGTGTTGAGAAGAGAGGCACTGCTGTTTCCCAGTCCCCACCTAGGGATCCCCTGCTCGTGTTGTAAGACTCCATTCACTGGGGATGGTGAGGCTGAACCCGCCGTGAGTTACACAGCTCCTTCCTTCCTTCCCTGCCTGCCTGCCTGCCTGGCCCCCACCCACCCACCCACCCACCAACCTCCGTTCCACGTCCTTCTGGTCGCGCTCCTTCTCCTTCAGGAGGTCCCCCTTCTCCTCTGCGAGGCTCTCCCACTCGTGCTGGAGGTCACGGTGGGCCAATTGCAGCCTCTCCTTCTCCTGACACAGATCGTCCACTCTCTGCTGGGTGGTCTGCAGGCTCTTCTCCAGGGCAGCCTTCTCGCTGGGGGAGGGGAAAGAGGAGGGGTGAGCCAGCCAAGAGTTAGAGAGGAGCCTTCGCCCATCCATGGGGCTCTTCCTGGCTAGGCATCTCTCCTGAAAGGCCCCGAGTCAGAGGAAGGGGCAGAGAAGCCCCCTCCCGCCTCTTCCTCCAGAGCGGGCAGCCCAGCTCACCTGCCCAGGAGCTCTGCCACTGACCGGAACCGGCTGGCATCCCTGGCCGCATCCTCCTTGGCCTGTGTGAGCCGGTCTACCTCGTCCTTCAGCTCCTGGACCTTCCGCTCAAGGGAGTGCCGCTCGTGGTCGCTTTCTGCCAGCTGCTTCTTCAGGGACAACGCCAACTCTTGGGTGGCTTCATGTTTCCCCCGGAGGTCCTGCCGGCAACAAGGACAGTCCGCTCTCTCTCTCAGGAGTCAAGAGGCCCCTTTCCCTCCCTCCCTCCCTCCCTCCTATCACTGCTTGCTCCAGCTTCTGCCCACGTGCCGCCACCCCCCTGCCTGCTCCCCTTCAAACCGAGTCCCCTGGACGGGCCCCTCTGGCCCCGGGCCCTTCCTCACCTGGAGCTGCAGCTGCCGCTTCTGCAGGGCCGACTGCACCCTGGCCAGGGTGGCGCCTGAGAAGACCGGGGAGAGGCTGTGCCGGGGGGAGGAGCTGCGCCTCGGGGAAGAGCGGCGCCGCGGGGAAGGTGCCCGGAGGCTAGAGGACCAGCTGCGCAAACCCAGGCTGGTGGCACTGCTGTCGGAAGCATCCGTGGCCCAGTCACCAGCCGGGAGGTGGACGCCACTGTCTCCATCCGAGAGCACAGCCTGCAGGAGGAGGAGGAGGAGGCACGGAGGAGCCACAGGCGGGGGCCTCCCGGGTGACACCCCTCCCTGCCCCCAGCTCCCCAACCCACTGGGCGGGAAAGCAAGCAGGCAGGCAGGCAGGAGCACCCACTCCTGCCTCTCCACCCCCCCCCCGCCTGCCCGTTGCCTCGTTCCTTCTGGCTGCCCTCCCTACCTGGGTCAAGTCTCGCAATGTCTGCTGCAGCAGCTCCGACTCCGCCCTCAAGGTTTCCATCTCTTCGGTTTCTGCCACCAGCTGGTCGTGGGTGTGGGAGGCCTCCTGGAAGGAGAAAAGTGCCGTCAGGCCAAGAAGGTGGGCTGGGCAGCAGCGAATCTTCGCCCGCTGGATCCCTCCTCCTTGGCTGCGCAAGGAGAGCCCAGCCAGAGCCCTCTCTTGGCCGGACGCCTCGGCCACCAACCCACTGCCAAGGCCAGGCAGGGGCTGCCTCTCTCTCTCTCACCAAGGCCTCCAGCTTCTGGGTCAGCATCTCAATGGTCTTGCTCTTCTCTGCATTCTGGCCTTTCAAGCGCTCCAAGCTGGACATGACCTCATTGATTCTGGTGCCAGGAAAGAAGGCAGGGGAGAAGGCTAGCGCCCGCAGCGCTCCCCTCAACTGCCCCCCCCCAGCCCAAGGGCTGCCAGCGCCCCAGAAGGAACCCCTCCCAGTTCTGCAGGAGGCTGGGCCTGGGAGCTTTCGGAAGCCCAAGGAGGGTCTCCTCTCAGGACCTTCTTCAGGGCTTCCCTCCGCAGCGGAAGAGGCTGCCTCTTGGGGCCCTTGGCCCACCCACGGTGGTCCCTGCCAGCGGACCAGGGCTCCCACCTCTCAGAGAAAGGAACCCGCCTCCTCCTGGGTGTGGAGGAGGAGGAGGAGAGGGATCCTGCGTACACAAAGCACACAGCCTGCCTCTGGATCCCTCCTGCGGGCCCCTCCTCGCCTCCGTCCTCACCTGCCGCTGAGCTCGGCTTTCTCCAGGTCACAGCGGACCTGGAGTTGGATCATGTCCCGGACCTTGTCCTTGAGCTGCTCCTCCAGCTGAGCCGTCAGCAGCACCTGCTTCTCCAGGGCGGCTCCGGCGCTGCTCTCGGACAGGCGCATGTGGCTGCCCAGGTTGAGGCAGGCTGCGTGCGCTGTGCGGCTGGAGCGGGAGAGCTCGTGGCTCAGCTCCGAGAGGTCCCTGGCAAGGAACATCAGCCATGCCTGGCATAAGCCCCCACCACCACCAACGGGGCAGCCCACCCCAGGGAAGCACCCCCCCACACACACACAGCCCCAGCCTGAACCCTCACCCGAGCCAAGCCCCGGCATGTCAGGTGCCCCTTCTCTGCTCGGCAGACAGAGCAGGCGGCTCCGAGGGCGAGCCAAGGGGCAATCCCATCGGCTCCCAGCCAGCCTGGGGCGGCCACTGGAAGGAGGATCTCTCTCTGGCGGGTGGCGGGTGGTGGGTGGGGGCAGCCGTGCTCCCTGGCCCAGCACTGACCTCTCTGTCATGGTCTTCATTTCACTGAAGTGCCTCCTGAAACCCACCAGCTGCCGCCAGAGAGTGAGCAGCCGGCTGTGCTCGTTGCTGAAGTAGGCGTTGAAAGACTTCGGAGGGAGACGAGGGGAGGGGAGAGAAGGCAGGAGACATGGGTCACTTGGCCACTTGGCAGAGGGAAAGAATGGCAGTCACACACAGGCTGCAGGTCTCTGCCAAGGTCCACCTGTTGTCTCGCCAAACTGCATGGAGGACTCAAGAGAGACAGTCCTAGGGAAGAGAGCCCCCCCTCTCTCTCTCACACACACACACAAGCATACACTTTTACACACACACAACTTTCACACACACACACACACACACACACACACACACAGGGACGTACATATGTGCCAGAATGCTGCTTGGGCCCTGGACCTTTCCCTTTCCCGCCTCCATGTTGCCTCCCCACCCCCTCAGGCACGGCCCCCTCCTTCCGATCCCCACCTCCTCTTCTCGCCTCCAGGCCGCCTCTCGCTGCTCCAGCTCCTCCCGTGCTTTCGTCCAGTCAGCCGTCAGCTTCCGGATGTCCTCGCTGAGGGCCTGGTTGGCCGTGTTGGCTTGGCCCAGCTGCTCCCTCAGCATGGCGTTGACTTGGGCCAGGCTGGCACTCCTGAAGGCAAAGGGGCAGCAGGAGGAAAGACCCTCAGCCTCAGGCGGGCAGGAAGAGAAGCGCTGGGGACCCAGGAGAGCAGGCCAGCTGCCAGCTGCCATCAAGGCATGGGGTCCCCTCCAGTCCGGCCAGGACCTGCGCTGCCTAGCAAACACGCTGAGGATGGGCTGAGGGGGAAGTAGAGGGTGGGAAGCAGTGGACGGAGGTGACAACGGTGCCTCCGCTGCAGCCAAAGGTGACGCTTGTGAGGAGGAGGAGGAGGAGGAGGAGGAGGAGGAGGAGGAGGGAGCAAGAGGCACGGCTTGCAGGGGGACTCTGGCGCCCACCCCGAGGGCCACTCCTGACAGGCTCACCTTTGCTGCTCTTCCTCCAGGCGGATCAAGGCATTCTCCAGGTTGTTGCTGTGCTCCTCGTCCTGGTGGAAGCGCGACTCAGTGATATCCAAAGAACTCTAGGGAAGAAGCAAGGAGAGGGAAATCAGCCAGCCAACGCACCAGAGACCGAGCAAAGCTTCGCTCCCAGACCTGACCCCACATGGGACCAGGCGAACCCATTGTAAGGAGCAGCGCTGAGCTTAAATATGAGCCTACACAGTCTCCAACCTTCCCCCACTAACAGAATTCTCCACCCTTTAATACGGGCAAAGGGGAAGAATCCAGAGCTTGTCAGAAGACTCTCAGAACACCTATCTTTCCAAAATTTAGAGTTACAATTTGGAAATACTTCAAAAATCCCCCAAACCCAACATTTCCAAAAAAACCCCCAAAAAAACCCTGACAATGCCATTTCCATGGTCCCTGAAGGTCTTCCCAGCTCTAAGCTTAGCCCCATTCTCGGACTACTCTAGATGCAAAGAGCTCTCACCACTAGCTGCTGCTGCTCCAGTTCAGATGATTTTTCCAGCAACTGCTGCTCTTGCTCCCCACACTTCTTCTTGTACTGTACCACCTGGAATGAAAGAGAAAAAGTCAGAGAAGGTGATGATGATCATCAGAAGCGTGGAGCAAGGCTACCCTCATATTTCACTTCCTCCTACGGACCCATCTTCTTTCTGCAAAACAGCAGCAGCCTCTCAAAGCCTTCCTCCTCAGGGCACCACCTCTTCAGGAGAACGGCCGTGGAAAGGACTTCCCGCAGGCAACCAGAGCACCCAGAAGCCACTGTGAACAAAGGCGCAGGTCTGGCCTTCTCCTCTGCCGGTGTTGGCCAAGCGAAGTCAGGCCGACCTCGCTTGTGATGAAATGTGAACTCGAGCCAATTCCCCTCACTCGGCCTTGGCTATTTCCTTGGCATCACGGGAAGAGAAACTGGGCCGAGATCATAGCGGTGGTTCTAAGGTGCCAAAAGCACTTTGAAAAGTGCACATAAAGGCTCACCTTGGCCTGGAGCTTCTGCACCAGCTGGGCCTGGCGCTGCTGCCCCTCCTGGTAGGCCTGCAGCTTCCGCTTGTAGGCCGCTTGCTCCTCGTCCAGCCGCCGGCGCAGCTCCAGGTTCTGCTGGGCCAGGCTCTGGTGGTGCTCCAGCCGCTGCTCCCTCGCCTCCTCCTGCTGCTGCTGCTGCTTGCCCGACTCCAGGTGCAGCGCCTGCTCCAGCTGGACGGCGGGGGGGGGGGAACATCGGGAACCACGCCATGTCTACCTGATTGGAAAATCCCCGCTCCCCCCCCCTCAGATAAGGGGCTGCCCAAGCCCCATCCATGCTTAGGAAAATCTGGGACAAAACCAGAAAAACCACCCAGGGTCCGGGTCACGTCACTTCCATCCTTCCCTCCGCTTGGCCTTGGCTCTAGCTTTGGGGGAGGAGGGGGGGGCTGAGCCATGGGGGGGGGCAACACTTGGGCGCCTTTTTCCTTCCTTCCCGTCCCCAGAGAGGCTAAAGGGGGGGGGTGGGGTGGGGGGGAAGAAGGACCTGCCCAGCCCCTTCCCTTCCCTTCCCTTCCCTGGGGGAGTGGGGGGGGACACCTGCCACCCCTCCCAAGACCTTCTTTAGGTCACGCCAAGCCCAGCCCAGCCCAGCCCAGCCGCCCTCCAAGGGGAGCCAATTCCCCCAGACCCAGACGGGGGGGGGAGCCTCCTCCCCCTCCCCGGGTAGGTGGGCCGTCCCAAGGCCTTGGGCTGCCTGAGGCGCCCCCCACCAGTCGCCCCTTCCCGGTCCCCCCCCTCCTCCGGCCTGCCTGGCTGCCTGTCGACCCCTGAGGGCTGCTGCCTGAGGCCTCTCTCTGCCTCCAAGAAGGTCCTCCAGGGGCTTCCCCAAAGCCCCATTTCCCAGTAGCCCCGCCCTCTGCTCTGATTGGCCAGTCAGAGCCAGAGCCTGGTTGACGGGCAGCTCCCCCTGCTAAGCCTGAGGGACTAATGGGGGAGAAAAAAGGCGGGAAAACATTCTGGGGAGCCCCTGCCTCAGCCTGGTGTCCC
>JAHTLZ010000121.1:53472-91400 GCA_023846285.1 Phrynocephalus versicolor
CTGCGTCCCTCCAGCAGAGGCCCAGCTCCAGCTTCCAAGCCAAGACAGGCCGCCTGGTCAGTGGGGGCACGGGATGGGCGTGGGGGGTGGGGGGTGGGGTTGGGGTAGGGGGGATGGTGCAGGCACAGGAGCCCCCATGGCACCCTCTGGCCCCCAAGGGAGAGACGGGGCTCCCCGCTGGCAAGAGAAAGGCCCTCCTGGGCTCACGGCGGGGGAGGGGGGAGAACACCAGGCACGCGCCCCCCTCCCAGGAAGAAAACCCCCCACATCTGCCCTGGTCACTGGGCTGGGCCCCTTGAGGGGCAAACTTTCCTCCGAGTGGAAAGCAAAGCGGGGGGGGGGGGCAAAGGAAAGAGAGAAGGGAGAAGGGTTGCCTCCAAGCACACATATAAAATCCCCCACCCCCCCAGAGCTAGAAAAGGAGCCAGATCCTGCACCCCGTCCCCATTGACAGCTGCTGGTGGCCTCTGGAGCACCGGCTCCCCCACTTAAACTCTCCCGGCCCACCAGAGGCTCTCCCACCCCAGAACTGGTAGGGCCAGGATTGCGGGTGAGTATTCGGTAGGTCTGATTCTGCTGCTTTCTGCCCAGAAGAAGCACCACGACTGCTTAGAGCTGTTGCGAGAGAGAACTGCCGTGGCTTCTCTCCTTGGCAGACCCCTCTGGCCCACCAGGACCACGGCGGCCGTGTGTGCCACGAGTTGAGGACCACCGCTCTAGAGAGCACAACCTGCCCCCTTTCTCTCCCCCCCCCCCCACCGGCCACCAAATCTAGCTGTGTTGAGGCTGGACAACCGGCATCTTTCGAGAGCCACCAGCAGAAAGGCAAATAAAATGGATTTGGGGAAGTCCATGAACTTTAGTCGTGGCCTGTATTGGCTGCTCCAAAAAGCAAAAGGCTCCCCTGAGGAATTATTTCAGCGCAAAGACCACATGTGGCTGCGCACCACGGCGGAAACCTCCAGGGGGCTGCCTCCTGGGACACCCTCCCTCCCCCCAGAGACTCTCGGCAAAGAAGGATAATCCCACCTGCCTACCAAAATAGTCCTTCCGCCCCCCCCCCCAAAAAAAACCACCCGCCCACTGCCCTGCCA
Organism: Phrynocephalus versicolor; assembly: GCA_023846285.1. Classification (NCBI taxonomy): domain Eukaryota; kingdom Metazoa; phylum Chordata; class Lepidosauria; order Squamata; family Agamidae; genus Phrynocephalus; species Phrynocephalus versicolor. Next base: position 54,567 of record JAHTLZ010000121.1, read on the forward strand.
TTCCCATTACTTGCCTGCTCCACTCGCCTCCTGACAAAGAGTCTCCTAGGTGCTTCTGGGGGTGACGAGGAGCCCAGCCCTCCGGGCTCCTCCATGGGGCCGGGCATCATCAGCCTTCCCAAGCCTTCCTGCCCTGCCCAGCCTGGCCTAGCCACAGACAGACCCCCCCCCAAAAAAAAAACACACATAAGAGGGGGCCAAACAAAGAGGCTGGGCTTGGACAGGCAGCCAAGCACAGAATGAAAGGGATGCTCATTGGCCGCACAAAGAAGGGCCCAGGAAGGGAAGGGGCTCCTTCCTCTTCTCAGGCAGGAGGGAGGAGGGGAGAATGGGGGGGGTTGCCTGGACCCCTCAAGGCACCTCTTGCCTTCTCCACCACATCCGTCTTCCCTGAGAGAACTGGAGAACGGGGTGGGAGGGGGCTTCCCTCCTGAAGACCCGCAGGCATTTCACTGCCAGCAATAGAGGATGCTCAGCATGGCCTCCCAGGAGGAGAGGAGAATCCAGGCCCTTTGGCAAGAGACGTGGGCATGCGTGGACACCCACCTGTCCAGAAACGCTAGAGGAAGAGGAGGATAAAGAAGAGATGGGAGCACCCCACAGGCCCCACAGGCCCCACTCCAGAGGGAGAAGAGCATCTGTAGGCACTGCCTTCAAAAGGACATGTCAAGGAACAGGGTTGGTGGAGCCCCAGGCCCAAATGGGAAAACAATGGGGCAGGGGTGAAAACCCTCTCTCCCTGAGACCCGGGAACCTCCAAGCCAAAGAGGGAACCCTGGAGCAGCAACCAGACAACATTTATAGGGCTGGATCCGGCGAAATTGAAGCTAGAGATGGGCTGCAATGCACTCAAATCCATCAGGGATTTCTCCCTCTCTCCTGTTCTCTTTTATTAGCCAACCAGCCTAAACACGAGACATTTGATCAGAGGGAAACTCAACAAACTTGTCCCTCCAGTCTAGTTCTTACTCCAGCCCCCTCTCGTTTCTGCAAATCTCTTGCCTACATCAAAGGAAGTGGCTTTAAGCCCCCCCCACCCCCACCCCCACCCCAAAAGGACAAAGGACTCAGCTTGCATGGGGAAAGTTTACCCTTTACCCAGGCAACAGCTGCCATGGAAACTCGTGTCCCCTTCAATTTCTCTAGCAGGTTGCCATGCTCACCAGAACACAGGATCCCAGACCCTAATGAATAGATAAGACCCCCCCTCTCCCTCTGCAGCCCCCCCTGCCTCCCAGCCAGCAAGCCACTCCAAGCCGTGCTTCTGTGTGTGTGTGTGGGGGGGGGGGGGTTCCTGCAGTCTTGCTCAGCAGCCCAAGCCCTCATTGCCAGGTTGCCCACAGGCGCTCTTGGAGGCGGCGGTGGCGGCATGACATCCCCCCTCAAAGTCTTTGTCCAGGAAGGCCTTCCGAGACGGATGCCTCCATTTCAGCTCTGGTCTCCCGAGCGGCCCTGGGATCCCAGTCTCGGATAGGACTCTCAGGTGCCCTGAGCTATCACGGCTGACCTCTTAAAAAGGGGACTGTGATTGACCAAGGAGACAGCATATGTTTTCAACACACATTATACTAAATTTTGAGGCTTGTACTCAGAATCTATTTTAAGATGGCATCTAATCCAAAGATTTTTAATCTTTCCCCACCTTTCTTCTTCCACCTAAAAAGAGTAGTCTGATAACACAACACACAAGTGTGTGTGTCTGTGTGTGAAGTACACAAAAAGGTTTTTCCTCCCAAAACAGTTACATCCTAGCAGGGTAACATAAAACATTACTGTTTATGGTCCAGTGTTTGGTTCCTCCCTTGGCAGGATTCCCAAGAAGAGGCACAAGCCTCACAACGCCCCCACAGTGGCTTTGGTGGCCCTAAGGCTTGTCCGCACAAGCCCTGGTCTTCTTGAGCCAACAGGACACGTCGAGGCAGGCCCGAGGCCTGGGAGGCGATGGCGGGCAGGAAAACACACGGCCCACAACATGGATGGCCACCCGCTGCAAGAGGCCCCACTGAGGGCAATGACCCAGCGGTCCCTGCGAGGAAATCTCTCTCCCCCCCCCCCGCTTCGCCCAGTGCCTTTCTCCCTGCCTTTGGGAAGAGGGACCCAGGGCAGGGGAGTGGTGCCAGGAGACAGACATCTAGTCTTGTGCGCTCCCAGATACACTGGGTGGGGCCACTGTGAGATACAAGAAGCTGGACTAGATGGGCCCTTCTTGGCCTGACCCAGCATGATGGCTCTTCTTAGGTTCTTATGCTGTTGACTCAGCTGTAGGCAATTCAGCTGGGCTCAGAAAAAGTGCAAATGGCAGTCCCCCTCTGTGTGCAGCGCTAAGGGAAGACGAGAGGGGGACCCACTCCCACCACCCCATCCTCCAGACGAACAACATGGAGCCATTTCACTGTTGGCTTTGGGGGAAAGAGATGTAGCAAGCATGGGTCAGGATCCCTGGCTACCCTGAGGCATCACTGACTCCCCACACCTTTCCCCCCCACTTCACCCCTTGCTCGTCTGTCCTACCCGAGACCAGAAAAAATAAAGGGGAGGGGCGATTCCGCTTGCCCTGGGCAGAGGCAGGAGAGACCCTCCCCATGCCAGGAGTGGCCCCCTCTCTCTCCTCTGGCCATGGACCACCTACCCGTTCACTGATGGCGTTGTATTTGATGGCCAGCTCATCGCGTTCCGCTCGGCTCTGGGCCAGCAAGTCTTCGAGCCGGGAGAGCTCCTGCTGGAGGATGTGGTTCTCCTCTTGGAGGGAAAGCAAGGAGGACATGGCGCCGTGGGCAGCAGCTGCAGGGAGGAGAAGCAGAGGGTGAGGCCGGTGCCCTTCTGCGCAGGGGGAAGAGGGAGATGCGCAGCAAACCCTAAGCCAATCCAAGGAATCGGGCCTCCAGCTCATGCTTTGCACCCAGGCAGAACAAGGCCGGCTGGCAAACGGATCGCCTGGCCCGCGGGGTTAGGTCTCACTGGGGAACCCCAAAACGACAGGCCACCAACTCTGTTTGGAGATGAACGTTTTGCTCAGTAATAAATCATCGACAGATATGGTGACACTTCCATTCTCCTTCTGCTTTTGCAGGTGGCAGCACAAACGGTACGGTGGATGGAGAGAGAGCAAACACCTGAACACTGACACATCTGTCGTGATGGAGGACACGGGGCTCCCCTCCCACAAGGAATTCTGCAGCTTTCACCTGTTCTTCCTGCCTGTGGAGGTTCATCGGCCGGGGTGAGTAGCCGTGGGAAATTTCCTCCAGTAACCCTGTCTTGGACCTGGGATTTGTGCATTCTGGGTGTGTGCAATGCCTTGTTCTCAAAAGGTTTGGCTGAGGTGGTCATGGGCTTGATTTAACATGAGATGGTTTGATACACTAGGATAAATGTGCCAGTGGATCTTGACTGAACAGAAGCTCCAGGTCTAAAGGAAGTTAAACAGCCAAATAGCTAGAGAGGCTTCCTGGGGCTTTGGGGCCACCCTTTGTGGGGTGTTGGCCTGGGAGATTGTGTGTGTTCAGACTCAGCAACCAAGATCTTCAGAAAGACACATCTAAACTCCTGAGAAATGTATGCATGAATTTACACACCACTGGGAAGGTGGCAGCGTAGTTAACAGAAACAGGGGCACATGCTTCATTCCCACCCACCCCACCCACCCCTTCTCCTCCTGTGTCCTTCTGTCCTTGTCCATCTGGCCCCAAATCTGTTCACTTCCCAAGAGCCAGTTAGCGGAAGGATGGCAGCAGGAGTGCCGGCAGCAAGATGCAGGCTGGGTAAGGAAGCCCTGGGGCCACCTTGGCACAGCCTCGGCCTCTGGCTTTGGCAAAGGGTCGAGGAACACGGCAAGGAACCCACCGTTTAGCAAACAGGGAAAGCAACCTCACTGACGTCCTTCCGATCCCTGAAGGATGTGAAGAACCAAAGCAAAAGGGAGCAGCACAACCCAGGGAGCCTCTGCACCTTTTCACGGGAGCTGGAAGGAGGGAGGGAAAAGTCCTTCCTGTCTGGATCTGAGCAGGATCTGGTTTTAGGAGAAGGATCCAGGAAATGTGGAGTTGATGGAGCAACACAGACTTCCAGGCGACATTTCTCCATGTCACCAGCAGGCCTGAGATGAGCGTTCCCTCAAAGCTTACCTTGGTTATCACTCTCTGAAAGATTCTCAGTGATTATCTCCCGGATCCGTGCAGGCAAGCGGGTGGTGGAGGCGTCCCCAGTGGAGCCCCGGACGGAGAGGTTTTTCCCTTCTGCAGAGAGAAGGATGCTCCTCTCCAGTTTCTGCAACACAAAAGTAACAGGCTGGGTCAGGGTCTGGGCAGGAGCCAGGGGGGGGGGCAGCCGAGTGCTTTGGGTTGTCAGAAAGACCCCTCGGGATCCCCCAGGACTGAAAGGTAGTGGCTGGGCCGAAGGGCAAGGGGGGGGAAGGGAGAGTCACAGAGCTGGCTCAGGGATGGAAGAGCAAACTCAATATATATATATATAAATTGCACCAGCCTATAACCCCCGCTCCCAGTCCACCCCCCCCCCTTGGGCCGCCTTCAGCCGGACCCGCCTGGGCTTTGGGGCCAGGATGCTCGGCAGGAGCCACAACAAGGGGGAGGGTGGGCAATTTGGCCCCAACCCCCGCCTGGCGTGGAGTTCGAGAGGGAAGAGGAGGAGGTGAGCAGATGGACAGGAGGACGCCCTGAAATCCCCGCGCGGGACGTGTCGCCCCCCCCCGGACTCCTCTTGCCCCGCAAAGCGACCCCCAGCCTCGGGGGAGGGACAGGCGCCCAGCGCGACCCCCGCCGCCCCCCCACCTGAACGACCGACTCCAGCTGCAGCTCCTCCTCCTCCTCGGTGCTCATGGGGGGGGGAGACGGAAAGAGGAAGGAAGGAAGGAAGGAAGGAAGGAAGGAAGGAAGGAAGGAAGGAAGGAAGGAAGGCGCGCCCCCCCGCCCCCCGCGCGCGCCTCTCTTGCACCCGCGCCTGCTTCTCCGCCTCGCCTGCTCCGGGCGCGCGCTCCGGCGGGCTGCGCGAGGATGCAGGGGGGGCGGGGCCGGCCTGGGAGGCGGGCGACGGGCAGCCTCCAGCGGCCAATGGCCTGGCAGGGCGCGCAGGGGGCGGAGGCCGCGTGGGCGGGGCCTGAGGGCCGCCTCCGATCCCCGGGGCTTCTCCCGGGTCCTACAGCCGCCGGTGCCCGGGTCAAAAGCGCGCCTGCGTCCCCGCGCCCCTCTCTGCCCCCTTGCTCTCTCTCTCTCTCGGCTGCTGCCGCTTGTGGGGAGTCCACAGGCGAGATCCGGCAGGAGCATCATCATCATCATCGTCCCCCCCGCAGCAGCCGGGATCACCCACCGGCCATGCATGCCCGCCCAGGAGTCCCGCCTCCGACCTCGCCGCGCCGGGCGGGCTCCTTGCTCCCCGAGGCCGGGGGTGGTGGTGGTGGGGGAGGGGAAACCACCTTCGGCCTCTCTGCCCGCGTCGGCGTCGGGGAAGGAAGGCGGCGCCCGCTGATCGCCCGCTGAGCCCGTCCTGCCGCCCCCCGCGCCCAGGACGCCTGAGCCGGGACCTGCCTTTGGCTCTCCGCCGCTTGGCTTGGGCGTCTTTTCGGGACCCCGGAGACCTTCGCTTACCCGAGCCAGGTCGCTGCTGCCTCTTCAGCCCGGCTCTCCCCGTTGCTAGGGCGCTGGCCACCTGGTGCAGGTGGGGCCGGGACGATGATGACGATGATGATGAAGGCGGCGACGGCGACGGCGCCTCCACCCTCACTGCCAGCGCCCGGTAAGCGGCTTAAGCCAGGCGGACTGCCCGCCGGGGCTTATTCTGGCACTGCCAGCTGCCCTTTCCCAAGAAGAAATCCCGCCTGCCCTGCTGACCCTACTTGGCCGGCCGGCCCCTTGCCAGGACTCCTGGTCCCATCATCTGGGCACCTTGCCTGAGGGGTCCCCCGGGCTCTGCTGGGCAGGCCCGCTGGGGAAGAGGTGGCAGGGAGCCGAGAGACATGGAGCTCTGAGCAGGAAGGAAGAATTTGCGGCCAAACTCCATCAGTCCAGAGATGGAAAGAGTGCCCAAGCCCTGAGCCCTTCCCTCCAACTGCTGGGCAGGAGGTGGCTCTCCTCTGCTTGAGGCAGGATATGCTGAGCAACAGAGAGGGATCTACCACTGCCTGGTTCTGTCTTGGGCTCCTAACCCCCCCCCCCCCTTTGGCAGAAACCTCTGCTGTGGAAGCTGCGTTTCCGAATTTGCATTTGTAGTTTACTGAGTGGACCTTCTGGGATCCCTGGCCTTGAGAAGGTCTATTTTGCCCTGCCAAAGGAAGTGCTTCCTGCTTCCTCTGCTACCAAAGTAAAATAAAAAGCACGCAGAAAGATTCAGGCATATAGTTTAATTATGTATCAAGATATACAGAAGCCTTCTCCTTTTCAAAAATAAGTATGTATGTATCAATAGTATTTGCTACATTTTGAAAAACAACCAAGCCTTCAGACAGCCTAGGAAAAAAAAACCTTGTTTCAATCCATCTTAAAACCCAATCCCCTAAAATGCACAAGTCTAGGATTTCAATAAAAAAAGAGAAAGTGTTTAATTTTAACGCCAGGAAAGTCCAGGAATGAACCGTTTTGGAGAAGCAAAGACTACCCTGTCGGATCTGTGGCCAAAGGAGCGAGAGAAGAGAAGGCCCTGCCTCACCGGAAGCAGCCTGCCATGTCCCATGGGGACCAACCGACCAGGCTGCCCCTTCTTCCCAGCCTCCCCACAGCTAATATCCCAATGCAAGGAATCCGGAGGCTGTTTAGGTGACATCCTTATTACCCCGTAGCCTGAAATTGGGCTGGTTTCCTTCGGAAGAACAGGCCAAAACTGGACTTGCAATGCAACGGGAGAAAACCCGCTATGCTGGAGGCACAGGGCAGTCCAGTCTGGACCAAGGGTCCTGCAAAAACCCACCCAAGGAGCCGAGGGAAGCACCCCCTGGTGTCCTTCCAGGCCCTGGAGCGGCTTCCAGGCTGGAGAGCAGGAGTGGCAGGCTCACACAAAGCCAGGCCGCCTCCACCAAAGCAGTGGGACCATGAGATCCCCCTGTACGAGGGAGCCAGGGGGACACTCCGCTCTCTGCCCTCACACCTACATTTCTGCCTGGAAACTTGCTCACTAACACTTGGGAGAGCTCCCCATTCTCTCACTCTCACAGAACAACAGATATGGAAATGCTTTCTTATGCCCCCACACCCACCCACCAACCCCTCCAACGCTGGGAATTCTCTCCCATCTGATCCACAGATTAGTGGAGAAATCAAGGCACGGGATAGAGTATCCTTCACTTTGGATTGGGGGGGGGGAGAGAAGCGCCTGCCCCAGTCCTATTGGCCACCAAACTCCAGCTTCCACTCCTCTGTTCCTTCCAAGCCGCGAGGAGAACCAGCTGTGCGGTGAGTGAGGAAAGGATACTTCTTGGGGTATTCCCGAAAAGGAGGTCCCGCTTGGAAGCAGGCAGGGCCAGGGCCTTTGCTTTCCTCTTCCACGCTGATCCCTGCAACCTCTCGAGACATGCTGACCACAGAAGCCATCCTCCAAGCTGTGCTGGCCCCCGCCAGAAAGGGAAAAGGAAGGGAGAGCCAGCCTCGGGAGCCTTCTCTCAGGAGAGGGCAGCCCGCTTTAGAACTGGACCCAGTCGGAGTTCTGCTGAGCTTGGCTCGAGAAAGACCTGCGAGAGAGCAGAGACGGAGGCCGCTCATCAGCCAGAGGGAGGCAGAACTTGCCACCTGAACAGGTACAGAGGGGCTCCCCTGCTGGCCGAGTTCTGCAAGAAATACTTGGCTGTGGCCCAGAAACAGGACATGCAGTGGCATCTCTTCACCCAGCTGGACGTCCAGAGCAGCAAACCTCTGGTAGCAATGGATGTGGCAGGAGAAATGGTTTCCCAGGGCAACCAGAGGAACAGGGAACCAACGTTGCCTCACACTTGAGCTTAGAGGTGTTTCCCTGTCTTAATTTATGAATGCAACTGGCCTTAGACTCAGAGTGACTCAGATTTAACCCTGATAAACTTTAACTTTGAAACTTGCCTTTCAAATAAACCATAAAGACAGTTCTGGACCAGTGGATGAAGAACTGCAAACAGGTTTCTCTTTGCTTATACAGTACCAGTCTGGTGATATTAGCAGCACTAGCCAAGCCCGGAAGGAGGAAGCTCCTAGGAGCATCGCTCAAGCCATCCAGCCAAGAAAAGCGCAGGAGGGATGTGTGGACTCACCCTGAGGCTTTGGCAAAGTCTCCCCAGATGTCGGGAGCCTCTTCCCCCGTGGAGACCGGCGGCTGCGGAGGCCAAGGCACGGAGGAATCTGCTGAGAAAGGGCGGGCGGGCAGGGGTCAGGCTGGGACATGCCCTTCAAGCCACTGCCCTTTGGAGAAGAAAACGGCCATGGACCAAGAGAAGAGGAGAAGGGCCGATGGATATGCAAATCCGGGGAGTTCATCAGGCCACCTTTCAGGAGGTTGCGCAGACAATCCTAGGCTACTCCCCCCCCCAACCCCTCTGACGTGGATGCTTTGGAGTATGGGGCAGGAAGCCTTGTGCTGGGGGCACTGGCCAAGGAGGCAGCCCCAGAGTCCCCTGGTTTCCCACGGCCAGGGTTTCACCAGCACTGATAGACAGACATCTGCACCCAACCCTCGGAGGAGGCCGCTGGGAGAATCCCCCAAGGATCGCCTCTGCAGGTCAGTCGGCCCGAGGAACAGAACCGGCTGCCGGACCCTTCCATTTTGGAAACCCAAACGGAAAGAGGGAGCACTCCTGACCTGCTGCTTCAGCTGTGCCGGCCTGGGGTCCTGCCAGCGGTGGTGGAGCCTGCCCCCCAGGCAGAGGGAAGAGTGGGGCCTTGCTTCCCGGTGGGGGTGGGATCAGGCTGGCGCCCCCAGAGCCTGCCAACCGCGGCCTCCCTCCCGAAGAGCCTTCTTTTTTCTTCATGTTCTGGAGACCAACAGAAAGACATTCCACTTGCCAGGCCGACAGAGCCTCCCCAGCCCAGCAGCCCCTGCTGTGCACCAGGCATTTCCTCGCTGCAAGACCAGCCAGCTCCCTAAGGGAAGGAGGGGAGGCGCTGCCCTGGCACGGCCCTCTCAGGACAGCCCACATCAGAGGCCACCCCTGCTTTTCCTTCCTTCCATCCTTCTTCCAACCTGCTTGCTCTAAACTAGGCAGATGAGAGGAAGCAGCCCCACTTCTCCCAGCACTCGTGGGGTTCTCTCTACCAGCGACAGCACCTTTCCCTTCTCAGTGACATTAAGGAGCCACCACTCCACCCTGCTCAGTCAAGGCCACACTCAGAAATTGTTCTAATGGATCTCAGGGGAAGAGAGAGACATACGGACACCTGGTTGGTTGGGCACCAAGTCACTCAAGTCAAGGTCTGCGTGAAGTTGTCTTGAGAGATTTCAGCTACAAAAAAGTTATGTCCCCGATGTCATGCCACTCAAGAGACCCATGCCTCTCCAAGCACACTAAGGCTCCTCCCTCTCCATTTTCCTCCACCCTTTGCCGCTACATGGGCCAGCACCAAAACAACACATCTGGAATGGCCACAACCTACAACATGGCCTCCCCCGGGTCCAGAATGTCACTTGCTCGCCAAGGGAGAGGCAGCCCTGCATTTGAGGGGAGACAATTTTCATGGGTGGATTTTGTTCATACTGCTTCGGGAATCAGCCCAAAAGCCCCCCCACCCACCCTTCATGCTAATGGCCACAGGGCAAGTAGCTCTAACCTGCTGAAGACTGCCTCTCATGCGACCAGGTGTCATTTGCACTGCAACCAACATTTCAGGCTCATAAATCCCCCACCCACTTTCTCAGCCCTGAAGGGAGCAGAACCAGCCTTGAGATGCTGCTCACCGCAATGCTGAGCTTGATGGTCTCTCCTTCTTTGAAGCCTAAATCCAGTTTGGGCCCCTGGTCTGGATTCCCGGCCTGTTTGGCCAGCTCACCCTGCTGCTTGACCCACCTGCGAAGAAGAGAAGTGAGAGGATGAAGGTAGCTCTGGGAAATGGGAGGAGGAGGAGGAGGAGGGTCCCACGTCGAGGAGGAGGAGGAGGAGGGAAGCACTCACTTGAAGTGGTCTTGCAGGGCCACGTTGAAGTCAAAAGCATCCCCTCGGTCCACAAATCCAACTCCGATGAAAGCCCGGCGCCCTGGAAGAGACGTGAGCTTCAGACCGCAACATAATGGGCGAGCAAAAAGCATTCCAGGGAAGGTGGAAGGCAGGAGCAAGGCAACCCAAGAGCCAAGCGGGGCAGGAAAAACTAGTTGCTCCCAGCAGGCTTGAGGGCATCACAGGAAGACGGCATGGCAAAACGAGGAGGGGGCCTGCTAGAAAGCAAGGAACTAGAAGGAGAGCAGATATCTTCCCCGGGACCCCTTCTGGATCACAGCCGCCGACATCGGTCCCTCTGTGGGCCAGAGGCCAGCCAAAGAGCACGCACAGGAGGACTAGAAAGCTGCTTCTGCCATTGGCCCCCAACCCCTCCCTCCAGCCCAGGTGGGGGCTTTGGAACAAAAAGCCAGGAGGCTTGTTTTTGGCCACATAAGACACATCCAGCCCAGGAAAAGCGTGAAACCGAGGCACCCAGCACTACAGGCCAAAGAGGAACTCGATCCGAACCTCCACACCCATACCATTCCCGTCCTCGATCCGGATCACAAAATACCGACTGGAGTCTGTCACGCTTTCCACAGCAATGCTAGGAAACTGCTCGACGGGGGCCTGAGCAAACAGCTCTCCTAAGAGGGGAAGAGCAAAAAGACTGAAAGTAAGGCAGGCGCCCGTCAGCCTCCCCTTCTTCTTCCTCCTCCTCCTCCTGGTCCCACACAACTCTTCTCAGGCTGGGGAATTTCCAGCAGGAAGGCAGGCAACAGCTGGGGTTCCCTTGACACTGGCTGCTTCCCGTTGAGGTTCGATTCTGCCAAACGCTGGCTTGTGAAACAGTTATAATACCTCCTCCCTGCTCTGCAGTAACCCCGCATCGACCTTGAGCGCCAGTTTCGCCTTGACTCCTCCCTGTAAAGCCTAGTCACGGAACAAGAAACCTCTGGATTCCTTCCACCCAGCTGGGGTAGGGGGGACTCCGGCCAGGTCACTCTGGGAAAGCTCCGGCGGTCCTCGGAGAAAACCCAGAGGCTTCCCGGGGAGCCCCCCTTCCCCCCTTCCTCCCCCCCCCGTCCTGCCCCTTCTGCCATCAGCCCCCCCACCCCCACCCCCGCGCCAGGGCCCTCCTCTGGCTCCGAGAGGCCCAGGCTGACCTGAGTTCTTGTCCTCCAGCTTGATGTAGGCCGTGTCTCCCCGGGCGGTGATGCGCATCCGGCCGCTCCAGGCGGGCTGGTCCAGCTGCCATTCGGCGGCCCTGCCGAGGAGGAGGAGGAGGAAGGCGAAGGCGGCGGCGGAGGCGCCCCGGTCACCACCCCGCCCGCGCATCCCTTCCGGCGCTCATCCTGCCGCCGCCCCCCCCGCCCCCCCCGCCGCCGCCCCCCCGCCGCCGCCGCCGCCGCCAAGGGATGCGCGCCAGGGAGGAAGGAAGAAGGGCGGGCTGGGCGCCCCCGCCTCCTCCTCCTCCTTCTGGTTTGCACTCTGCGCGTGCTCAGAGGCGCCGTCGCCCGAGCCTCGTCTCTCCCCCCCCACCCCCCAAGCGGCTCACCTGTAGCCCCGGTTGGAGGCGCGGGGGGGCACCCGGTACACGTGCACTTCCGGCTTCACGCAGAGCACCGACTCGTACCCCTCGGGCTCCGCCATCCCCGCCATCAGCTAACCCGGAAATAGCCGCCCAGGGTCCAACCCCCGCCCCCGTGCCCAATACGCATGCGCGAGCGGCCTGGTTCAAGAGGCTCGTTTTTCCCTCCCTGACAGCTGGCCGTCACTTCCGGGCCTCGCACGGCACCTGCTTCGCATTGAGGGCGGGAGGTTCCAGGATCCAGCCCGTTTTCTTGCATTTTTGAGTGCGGCGGAGGGGGAGAAACCGTGGCTGCTACCCCGACCTCTCTTGCGCCGCTCCTCCTCCTCCTCCTCCTTTCTGCGCTGGGGCTCCTAGAAGCCTCCCCTGCGGGACCTGGAGGAGCTTTCCTCCCTGGGCGTCCGAAGGGGGACCCCGAAGTGCAGGGCCACTTGCCCCGTGACCGCCACCCCTCTACGCTCCAAGGGCTCTGCCCGGAGTGCCCCGATCCAGGCCTCTCCCTCTGCTGGTCAAGGGCATCTGCCCCAGTGCCCCTCTCTTGGGGACCAGGCCTGCCTTTTATCCAAGACCATGGTCACACTCGTGGTTTAAAGCACGGTACAGGAATAATGAAGCCACTGATTTAAAACTGAACAATTTATTTAAAATACAATTCATAAAATGTTTTCCTGTATATGTCAAATCTTTTGTGGGCTGGTGTAGCTTCTTTGCATACCAGACAGAAAGACAAACACGCTAAAGTGACCTGCGGGAAACACATAGAGAACTTCAGAGCACTAATTTCAGAGCAGGAGGAGAAACCGGCTCTCTGCTCGGAAGAGTGCTGCTCCCTGATGGCAGACCCAGAAAAAGGCACCCTCTTCCTGCCTGCAGGCGGGCAACATCCACACATGGGACGGGGCCTGGCGCTGCCTCCTGCACTGCCCTCTCCTCCTGGATGAGCCGACACAGAAATGCTTGCTGTTGCATGCAAAGAAGAGCTCCCTTTGCATGGAAGGAAGGAAGGAAGAAGAGGAGGATAAAGCAATGTGGAGCAGCACACAAAAAAGGCAAAGTGAATGACCCTTCTGCGTCTCCTCTTCCTGCTCGTTTTTGGAAGGAGCCTCTCCTTCTCACCACCACCACCACCGCCCTAAATCTGCAGACGTCTTCATCGGAGGTCTGTTGCCAGATGTTTCCCGGGAAGGTCTGGCAGGAAGGCCAGGGCCTTTCCCACCTGCTGTGGGGTTCAGGGGAAAAGGAGACCCAACCCCTGGCAGGCGCCGAGACCTGGCGCTCAGCAGGCCTTCGACCCCAGAGGCTCCATTTCAGAAAGGAAAGGGAGCACACATTCAACACAGCCGGTCACATCTTTTGCGTTTTGTACACAGGGAGCTTTATTATTCTTACTCTGCGGACCAGCAATGTCTTTCCAAGTATTCTTGAACATGTCTACTATTGATTTACAAAGACTTCCCCTCCCCCTCCCTCCCTACCCCCTTAGGCAAAAGTCCCACTTCTGATCAGAAAAAGAGGTGATGTTTCCGTGTGTTGGACACACCACCCAAACAAACACAAGTTGGGTCCTGTTCCACAGCTCACATGCCTTCCATATCCAGAGAGTAGAACAAAAAAAGGCAGACTGGAAACACAGTGAAGCAAGCTAGCCCACGGTCCCTTGGAGGTGGTGCTGGAGAGGGGAGGCCTAAAGCGCCCCCCCCCAAATATGGCTGCTAGAGAAGAAAGGGAAGGCTGGGCCAGTGGAGCCACGCTTCAGAGCATCATCTACACAACAGCAGACCACTGTCACAACATGCACTGACTCTTCTGCAGTCCAAAAGCACCTCCCACCTATTTGGCTCAACCACCAAGAGCCCCCTGACCCTGTTGGGGTGCGCCCCCCCCACTATTTCTGCCAGGTCAAGGCCAGCAAGGAAGCGACGCCCGCTTGCCCTGCATCTCCTCTAGGATTCCTCAGCACCGCCTTTGCAAAGGCCCCTGCAACAAAGGGCAAGACCCTGACCTCCCCTGGCCCCCCAGCCCAGGCCTTGGTTCCTGAGCAACCACAATCCCTGGGACCCTGCCCATGGCCCCATCTCTCCCATCACACGCACACGGTTGCCCCGAGCCGGAAGGGCTTCAAGCATTCTGGGAGCGGCAAGGCGAGAGGTTGGGCCACGGAGGGCTCTCACAGCTTGATGGCCATTGATTCTAGGAGCTGGCCAGCACAAGCAAGGTGTGCCCGCTGGGCGGCCTGGCCCAAGGGTGCTGGTGGGAGAGGAAGCTACTCTACCCCTAGCTCACATTCCTAGCAGCAAAAAGCATCTGCACTGCCCCTCACTTCTCTTCCCTCCCTCCCCCCCCCGGCCTCCGCGAAATGTGAGTACCCCAAGGCAATGCCGGACCGCCTTCCTGCCTCCCAAGAGGAGGCCAAAGGAGGAGGGCTTCACTCTGCCCCAACCTCACCATACAAATGTGAGGTAGGTCCCCTTTTCTGCCAAGGGCCCACAGCCAAGTCATTGGGGCAGTGCGAGAGGAGTCCTGCCTGCTCCTTCACCATCCGGTGGCCCTCCAGAAGTCAGAGGGGCCCCCGTGGGCCAGTTTCACTCTGGCCCCCGTCGCCCACCACCACCACCACCACCGCCACCGCCACTGGGCCCCCCGTGGCTGGGCCATGGGTATGATGCGCTCTAGCTCTTCCGGAAAAGCCACGTAAGAGCTACTGCAGGTCCCTTCTTCTTCCCATGCCATCTCCTCTCCCCCAAAACAACCCCACACAGGAAAGGGGGCGCCTGCTGCCCGCCCCCCCCCAGCTTCTTCTCAAAAGCCACAAAGTAAAGCACGCAGGCCAAAATGCAGCACCCCTGCCACTCACGCTCCCCAACCCAGACAAGCCCACCTAGAGAAGTTATTATTGCTGCTGGGGCTGCCCTGGCTGGCCAGCGGGGACACGGCAGGGAGGAGGCCCCAGATCCAGTTGCCCCCCAGCCCCCTTTGCCCGCGGTCCTTGGCGCAGCAGTCCCCACAGAAGGCAGGGCTCACAGTGCAGGGGGCTGGAGGGCAGGGCAGCCTGAGCCGAGGGGGCTCTTTTCCAAAGCACCCCAGAAGGAAGCTTCTCGCTCAGGGTCAGGTCTCTTTGTCCATTGCTGCCGCCCAAGAGCAGCCCCGGATGGGGAACGAGGTGGCTCTCAAACTGTGCTGCTGGCCGCCCATGCCTATCTGCGCTGCTTGAAGCCGTGCGAGCCATCCGGGCCGAGGGGCTGCCGGATCACATTGCAAGCTGGACGGGCCTCCTCCGGCTGGGAGATCCTGGTTGGCCTGTGAGGGCAGGAGGGAGAGAGTGTCAGGGCGAAATTGAGAGAGCTCCCTCATTCCCCACGCAGGAAGGGGCGGGAGTGGAGGAGGCACGGCAGGCCAGAGAGGCTCAGGGTCAGTCCCAGCTCTCCTTGGGTCAGAAAGGGCCTGGGGCCCCAGCTGCAGCCCTCCTCCCATCTGGCGCAAAGGGAGCCCCTTCCTGCCCATCCACCCCTGGCCAAACCCTACTGAGGATCCCTAGCTGCCCACCCCCACCCCACTGCAGGGCTGCATCGCTTCTGCATTGAGCCCGATGTGATCTGGAGAACTGGGGGGGGGGCTTCCTGGGCTGTGCCCCTCAGCCCAACCAGGGGGCACTCGGCTCCCCCCCCCCCGCTGGGCTCCCCCCTGCCCACTGTCCTCACCTGTCGAGGATGGGCTTGTCCTGCTCTTCCTCCTCCGGACTGGCGCTGCCCAGGATGCGCTTCCGGGCCTCTGCGTACTCGGCCTCCCGCTGGGCAAGGGACTTCACCGGGAAGGCAGGCCTACTGGTTGAGTTTGGGTTGCTCAGCACTCCGTTGCTGGTGGGCCGCTTGAGGATCCGGATCTGTGGCGGAGGGCCTGGCGGAAGGCTGTCGTCCTGAATCACAATCGGCACTTTGGGGGGAGACTTGGATTTCCTGCTACCGAAGGAGAGAGAGAGAGAGAGATTGAGAGAGAGAGGAGTCCGATCGGCTCCTCCTCCACTTTGAGACTGCAGCAATGTTCCGTGTTTCTCAAAAACAAGCAGGGACAGCAGAAAACCCACTCCAGATTGCTGCAAACTTTAAACACAACTCCAGGTGGGAACTGGCTGCCCCCTCCCCTTCCCACAGGACAGGAAGAGCACCCTCTGGTGATAAGGATCCAGAAGGATCCAGCCGGACCCAGCAGCACTCTTAAGGAAAGAGAACCATCTCCCTCCGCCTGCCTTTCATTTCAACGGTCCTCCCTCCAGAACTCAGAGCCTCTGGCCAAAGACGGCCTTACCTTTCCTTCTGGGTGATCTTCAGTTTCTTCTCCAAGCGCCTGTCTATCTCCTGCAAGGGGACAGGAAGGAGCAGGTCAAAAATCTGCTCCAAACCTTTTGAAAGCAACCTGGCCTGTAATCAAGTTCCGGTCCAAATCAGTTCTCACCCAGGTGGCCCACAGCAAACTCCTTCTACGTGGCTCAGGCACCCTCTGAGACCATGAGTGGGGCCAGAGCCTGAGTGCCCACTGGAATCTTTATGGGGACACACAGAAGGACACCTGAAAGCTCTTTTCGCCTTCCCGGTGCCAGAGACTATGCCTCTGGTGCCAGCTGGAAGGGAAGGGAGCTCCCCCTTTCTGCCAAGAGGGAGGAGGAGGGAAAGGGACTGACCAAGCCGCTTGCCCAACCCCTGAAATCCCATCTCAGCTGGGAAGGAAGCCCAGTTCTGTTTCTCTCGCCGCTGAGCCGACACAGGCCTAGATTGCTTGTGTTTCCCTGACATCAGATCCGCCTGCTACTATTTCTGCCACTGGCACTGAGTTATCATCCCGTGACAGAGCTGGCCAAGCGGTCGGTTAAAATTAGGGTCTGACTGATGTGACTGCCAAACAGAGACCCACTAGGACAACATGGCCACTTGGTTAATTCCAGCACACTAATGCGCGGCCACACCATTGTCTGGCCAAACGGTACATGAGGGAGAATGGAGGTGGAAGATGCTCTTGGCTTCTCTGCCGCATTATCCACGCATCTTAGCCAAGAACACGGGACTCCATCAAGACAGAGACTGGGCCCAAGAACGGCCTGGACATCCTTCTCATCATTTTGTCACCACCTCACAATCTTTCCAGGGAGCCACAAGGACACAAGACCTGCCTCCCAATCCGCTGCAAGAATAAAGGTCACACGTTTATCTGCGCAAGCATCTCCAGAGAGAAGTAAAATGAACGAGGGGGGAAATGCAAACCCAAGGTGTGGTGACTGCTTCAAGGCTAACGGCTCCATTTCAAGATGAATCTTTGTGGATCAAACCCACCCCTTCGGACCCAACCGGCAGAGGTGCCTTTTCTGCCTCCAGGATGAAACTGACAGGCAGCATCACAATGAACACCCAGCCAGCCCCAAATCGACCACTGGCGGATCCCTGTCATGTGGTGCTTCCCCGCCCAGCGCCCAGGGAGGCTTCCTTTCCCCCCTTTCTGCTGATCAACAATTAACCAAGGAGTCAGACTTTGGACTGGGCAGCAATTTCAGTCCCATCTCAATCGGCCTGCTCTTGTAGGACCTTTCATAGGACGGCCAAAGGTCCAGGCGGCTGATGCCTCATCCTCTTTTGGAGGTCTGGGCGCTCCTGGGGCCTCCCAATCCAGCCCCCCCCGGGGGCGGGGGGGCAAATGGAGAAAGCAGGACTGGAGCACAAGTGTGTGCGTGTGCGTGTGCGAAGACCCCTGCAGGCGTGACGGCCAGCCAGCGACACTCTCGGGGGTGCCAGCCTAGGGATCCTTGTGGGCGTTTTTAAAGGGCGGGCGGAGGAGGAGGAGGGGGGGGGAAAGGGAGACTCGGGACTGACCGGGGCCGATCCCCCCCCCCGCGGACTTTGCCTCCCTTGAGGCGCCCTCTTTTGCCTCGCCGGGAGGAACCCCGCCGGCGCGGCTCCCCCTCTCCCCCCCCCACAAACACCGGGGGGATCCGGCCCCAAAAGCCTTGTGGGGACGCAGCCCCCCCTCCACGAGGCCGCCCGCGCGAAGGGGCTTCTGCCGGCCCAAGGGACGGGGGTCGCCCCAAGGGATGCGAGGCGAGGCAGATCCGCCTCCCCCCAAGGAGACGACCGAGGGTGGGTGGGTGGGGGGCTGACGGGCCCGAGGGTGAGGGGGGTGAGGGGTCGGCGAAGGCGGTGTGCGGGCGTGTAGGTTCCTACCGTATTTCGCCCTCCGCCCATGTCTCCCGCCTGGGGCTCTCCGGTGGTGGGGAGGTGGAACCACAACTCCCAGAATCCCACGCCGGCGTCCTGCCCGGGGATCCTGGGAATTGTAGTCCCTGCTCCAAAGAGAGCGCGCGCCTATGGAGCAGCCAGCCGTCACCGGGGAGGAGGGAGACCCGGCCCTCCCGCCCCGTCCGCCGAGCCACCGGTAGCGGGGGGGGGGGAAGGGGAGCTGGAGGGGGCAGCAGGAGCGGGGCGAGGAGGAGGAGCACGTGCTGCCGGGGAAAGGGGGGCGCGGCCCCTTTAAGAGGCCTAGCCCTCCCCCCGTGGAGCCCGAGGCGCCTCCCCGCCGGCCCCGAGGATCGATCCGGCCCCTCCATTCGCGGTTCCAGCCGAGCGGCGCCCGCCCCACCGGGCCCCGGAGCTCACCCCGCTGTCCGCCGCTTCCTCCCAGCTCTCGGCGACCTCCTCATCTTCCATTGTAATTCCCCTCCGCCGCCAGGCCGCTCGATACGCATGCGCGCGGCGGTCCCAAATCTGGGGTTGGAGGCGGCGGCGGTGGTGGCAGCGGCCGCCAGGCGCTCCACTCACTCCCTAAGAATGCGCATGCGCATCTCCGCCTGTGCCTCTTCCCGGGCTTCTTTCCGCACATGCGCGTTTTCGAAACTTTGGCTTACCTGTACGCCTGCGCAGATGCTGCGGGGCTCACCCAGGATGGAGGGGGGGGGAAGGCGAGCGAGTTTTCAAACGCGCCCACCCGAGCGTCCTTGTGTTAGTACGCATGCGTGCTTCCCTGTTTGGGCCCAAAGGCCGAGACTCATTAATTGGAAAAATAATCATAGTGAAAGCAAAATATCTGGTGACACCGCCAGTATCGGCAGCTGTATCTTCACGCGAGGTCTACGGCCTCGATGCATGGGGAAGCATATGAAAACACAGCCGGTAGCCTCTCGAAGTGCTCCTACGAGGCCGGCCATTCTGGCTGGGCGGGGGGGACTCAGGGGGTCTCGCCTGCTTCCAAAGACTTGGTTCGGAACAGGGGAGGCGCCTGCCTTTGCTGGAGGCAGGGGGACGAGGGATCGGTGAAACCACCCGCCGGTCACGGTGGCGTTCCTTGCGGGAGACTGGACCAAGGGCAGGGAGGGGCACAATGCGAGCTGCTTCCCCCCCTCGCCTCCCCATTGGGCTGCCCCGTCACAACATGGCGTCACAGTCCCTCCCAATATGGCGCTCCTGCACGGACGCCAAGATGGAGTCCCGACGAGGCCTCTGGCGGACCGATTGCGGCGGTGCCCCACTCCTGATGGCGGAGTCCCTCCCCAACATGGCGGGCGCAGGCGAGCCAGGACACGTGACCTTGCGGCCCTTCCTCCTCCGGCGGCTCCGCCCCCGTCACGTGACGGAGGCCCCTCCGCGCCTGCGCCGCCCTCCCCTCCCTCCTCCCCCTCCTCCTCCTGCCTCTGTCAGCAGCAGCCCGTCGGTCGTTCCCTCGGCGGCGGCCCCCCTCCCCTTCCTCCCCCCCCTTTCCGCGCCCGGCCGGGACGGTGGCGGTGGCGTCGGCGTCGTCAAGATGGCGTCGGCGTCGTCGGTGTTGGTCCCCCGGCGGCCTCGGTCAGGGGCCCCGCGCGGAGGTGCCTCCTTCTCGGGTTGCTCAGGGCGGCCCCCCAGGCGGCAGCAAGAAGGGCGGTGAGGCGGCGGCGGCGCCCGCGAGGAAGAGGAGGAGGAAGAGGAAGAAGGGCGGCCGGGGTGGCCGGTGCTGCCCAGGTGAGGCCCTCCTGCCTTTTACCTGAGGGGCCCCGAGGGAGGGGGGAGGGGTGTCTGTCTTGAGGAAAGAGAGCGAGCGAGCGAGAGAGAGAGACAGAGCGAGAGCCCCCCCCTCCGCCTGTCCAGGGGGGCGGCCTTTTTCCGGCCGGGGAGGGAGGGAGGGAGGGGCTCCCCGCTCTGCCTTCCTGCCTTGGGGGCGGTTGGGGGGCTGTGGGGGGGGGTCGCAGGGCGAGGGGGTCCCCAGTTGGCGTCGCCTTGGGAGGTTGTTGACCCTTCCTGGGTTCGTCTGGGCTGGATCAGGGGGTCCACCTTCCCCCTCAGCTCCCCCCCCCCGAGCTTTGGAGGGAGGGTTGGGGAAGGGGGGCGTGACGGAGAGCCCCGCCCGGGCTGAGGAAGAGGAAGGGCCCCCACCCCTAAATCTCATCTGTTGTGGCAGGACCCATTCCGTCCTTCTCTTGGCTGTTCTCCTCGGGAAGGAGGTGGCGAGGAAACAGGGCTAGCCCATGTCACCCAGGAGGTGGCCCTCGGCTGTTGATTTTCTGAAACCAGTTTTTCCCCCTGAAGGACTACCTTCCTGTTCCTGCGGTAGTTTCTCTGCCCACTGAAAGGAGGCTGAAGAAGTGTCATGTCTGATTGGGGCGGCGGGGGCGGGGGGGGAGGATTTGGTCTCCTGGACATTTCTTTTGAGGAGAGTAAGGTCTTCCGGAGTAACTGCCTGATCTCTCATAGGAGGTATAAATTAAACAGGGCACTATTTTTTATGTTTGGCAGGGGACGCTTTTTGCTAGCAAGTGACTTGGCACAGCCACCCCCAAATCTAGGGCTGGCTCTGATATGGGTGGGCCGCCTGCCCCACTGTGGCTGGCCTCGTGGGTGGACCAGGGTGTCCTCTCGGGCTGAGGCACTGTGTGTCCCAACAGGGTGACGTGTAGATCTAACCGTGGTGAGAGTTTCAGCAGGACTTGTAAGTGTTGAGTGCCTGATGGCCTTGACTGGGAGAGATTGTCCTCGAGCTGCTCCCTGCAGTCCTGGTGGAGATGTTTTCTGGAAGTATCTCCATTGGGAGCACCCGCTGCTTGGCATAAGGTGGGTGGAGGGCCCATCTTTTCCCTGGGCAGAAAGCAGTTGCCAGCTGGACTTACCTCAGTCTTCTTGGAGGTGGCTGCTTCTGGCTTCTTGGAGGGCAGCCATGTCGTAATGGTCTCTGTAGGAGCACTTCACCATGGCTTGTCTTTGCTGGCAGCTCTAGCCGGGGCCTTTTTCCAGACTTGCCTTTTTGATGGCCCTCCTGGCACGTCTGTGGTTTTTGGAATTGCTGATCCAGTGGGATCCACGCTTGCGGCAGCACCACCACCAAAGAGCAATGAATGAGTGTTCCCTCTTGGGGGGCCCTTACGGTGCTTGCCAGCTTCAAGGCCCCACGGAAGCAGCACTCCTGGGGTTTGAAAAGCCACTGTCTGCTAAGCTAGTAAAGAAGTGAAAGGAGAGTTTTGTGTGGTGTATTTAACATTTGGAGAAATAAGAGAGTATCCCGTATGTATGTATGTGTGTGTGTTATATATGTATAAATATTTGGCATGGATAGAAGTGCAGTGGCCTCACTTGGAGCAAGGAACGCCTGCTGGTGGAGAAGCCTCCGGCTGGATACCAACTCCGGCGGGAAAAGTGATGTGGTTTTCTTTGCCGAGGACATTTTTTGCTTTTGTGTCTAAGCAGGGAGGGTCTCGGCTCAGAAATGAATTAAGAAAATGTGTCCCAGTTTGTTTATTTCACTGTAAGAGGAAAGCAAAATAAGGTTGTTGCCACCCGGTTTAAGTCAGCTGGTTTCCCACCAGCTTTTATGGTTGAGAGAGCAGTGCTTTGAATGGCTGGAGGGACCTTTTCCAAGGCCCTGGTTGGAGCCCCGACCTCCTCCGCTCCCTCTGGGCACTCATTGGCCGACCCCTTCCAGGCATTCCTGGTTACCTCGGCTTTTCCCCCTGGTCCTCATCCTGGCACCTTTCAGGGCAGAGGCTGTCCTGGGTGTTTAAAGGACACTCTTCCGTCTAGAGGACCCTGCAGGGAACCAGAGGGTGGTGAGAATCACCCTGGCCTTTGTGGCCGTGTCCCCCCCCCCAAATGGGATCAAAACTTAGAAGGAGGGTCCCATAAGTACTGGACAGGTGAAGGGAACACCCTCAGGACGTCCACAAGGGGAGTATGTGCCCATTCACCCACATGCACACACTCCCAAGGTACCCATAGAGGTAACCCTCCCCCCCCCCAGTCCTCTGGCCTCTGCAGCCTTCCTCGCCTTCCCTCCTGGGGCAGCAGAATGGTAGAGGCTGGGCTTGGGGCAGGGGTGGCTACCTCCCTTGCTCAGTGGCCGGGGCCTTTGGCTAGGAGGAGAGAAGCCCCCCCCCCATTTCTCTGCTGATGGGCAACCTCTTTCTCTCCCCTCATGCTTGTGCCTCCAGGGCTCCTCCAGGGGGATGTCATGGCGAAGGCCTTGGGCAGTGAGGAGGACAGCTTCATGGCCGTAGACCCTGAGGACGTGTCGGTGGAAGGGGCCATGGATCCGGACGGAGGCCTGAGGGCTGGCGGCCAGGAGGAGCCAGAGGCTGCCCTGCCCTGCCGCTCCATGCAGGAGCTCCCGGAAGAGGTGCTGGAGTATATCCTGTCCTTCCTCTCGCCCTACCAGGAGCACAAAACAGCCGCCCTGGTCTGCAAGCAGTGGTATCGCCTCATCAAAGGTACTGGCGGTCCTGGGCCACCGTGGCCACTTGGCCTGGGGAATGGCCGCGGCCGGGTCAGAGAGGGTGTCTGTGCCATGGCAGACTCGCAGGGGCTTCTGGGCCAAAATACGGGCTAGCACTCCTGCCTGATGGGCAAGAGGGAGCCCCGTGGCGCAGTGGTTGAATGCCTGCCCTGCAGGTAAAACTGTGCTCACAACCTGGGCTTCTATCCCAGGTAGCAGCCGGCTCACGGTTGACTCAGCCTTCCATCCTTCCGAGGTCGGTAAAACGAGTACCCGGCTTGCTGGGGGGGCATTGTGTAGCCTGCATACTGTAATTAAAAAACTGTAAACCACCCAGAGGCTACTTGAAGTGGCATGGGGCAGTATATAAGCAGGACACTTTGCTTTGCTTTGCTTGATGTTTCCTTGTTTTGGATGCCCTGTCCTGCCCCAGGATGGCCTGGAATAATAATAATTAAAACAACAACTCCCAGTCCTGCTCTTCTTGGCTGTCTGGCGGCCCAGCCTTCAGGCTGAGCGAGAGTCAGGCCTTTGGTGGAGCCCAGGATGGATCAGGTGTTCTGGGGAATCCGTCCCGGGTCCGCTGAGCCATTGGGAACTCTTTCCTCCTCCTCCTCTCCTTCACGTCCCCTTCCTGGCTAGGGAGGAAGCATCTCCTCCCTTCATCTGTCGCTTCTTTTTGCTCCAGGTGTGGCCCACCAGTGTTACCACGGCTTCATCAAGGCCGTCCAGGAGGGAAACATCCAGTGGGAGAGCCGCATGTATCCCTACCCTGGCACCCCCATCACTCAGCGCTTCTCCCACAGTAGGTCCTGGAGGGCTGCCTTCCTGGTTGGGGGCCTGGGGGGGGGAGAGAGAGAGGAAAAAGGCCCCCTCGTGGTTGCAGAGCTCCTCAGTGTCCCGGGGGGCGGCGGCTGAGGGCTGGACCATAGCACCAACAGTGGGGAGGAGGGATGACCCTGGCGCTGAAGAGGTCTTTCTTCTGCCTTGGAGGATCAGGAAGGGGCCTCACTCCAGGAGGCTCCTCTAGACATGTTTGGAGCCTAGCTGGCTTGGTGGGAGGTGTGTGTGTGTGTGTTTGGGGTGGGGGGCACCTGAGCTTCTTCGTCCTGTGCTGGTGCGTTGATTGGCTCTTTCCCCTCCCATTTTCCAGGCGCCTGTTACTACGATGCCAACCAGTCCATGTATGTCTTTGGTGGCTGCACTCAGAGTAGCTGCAACGCAGCCTTCAACGACCTCTGGCGGCTGGACCTTAACAGCAAGGAGTGGATCCGGCCCCTGGCTTCAGGTGAGGGCGGAAGGGCCCGGGCTTTTTCTCACAGCAGGCAGCTGCCAACACTGCACAATCTTGGGGGCTCAGTTGTTATAGAAGGGCAGGGGAACCTCTCCTGGACCCCCCCCCACCAAATAAAAAATGACCACCGGGGTGTCCCTTGAAAACCAGTAGGGCTGTGTGGGAGCCAGGGCTCCCTGCCCTCTAGCCAAAAAGGGGGGGGTTCCTGGGATCAGAGGGAGGCTGGCAGTCAGGAAGGGAGAATTTGTGCTCCTCCTTCAAAAATGAGAGGGGTCAAGATACCAGTCGGGCACAAAGGCTGGGTTCCAGCCAGCTGCCCGTGTGCGCGGCTCACTTCCGAGGGCACAAACGCTACGTCCACGGTCATTTGCTGGGGGAGGGGGCAGACACCCTGTGAGCAAGGGGTGGGGTGGGCGCTCAGTGTAAGGAGCCGACAGGGAAGGGAAGCATGGCTGGCCTTCTGCTTTTTCTTCTCTCTCTCTCTCTCTCTCTCTCTCTCTCTCCGAGAAGCACAGGTCAGGCACCTGCCAGCTTCTGCCCCTACCGTCTTGGTACTCTCTTTTTCTCCTGCCGGGCACTTGGCAATGGTGTGTTTCCTTCGGGCTTGCCTATTTCTGACTCAGCAGAAATCCGCCCTGAGGTCTGCCTGAGCGCTCCTCCCTTGGGAGTTTTCAGATGGCTTCCGTTAGACCCCTTTCCGGGGGGGGGGGGGGGGGGGGGGGGGCCTGGGGCTGGCGTTCAGAAGGCTAACTTTAGGTGTCTCGTTTTTCTTCTGAGTCTGGCCCTGAGCCTCCTGGTGGCTTCAGCTTGGTCCCAGGGGTCACGTGGGAAGTGTCAGTGGCGCCAAGTTCCCAAGGAGCCCAGACAAGCTGCCCCCAACCCCACACAAGGCCTTTTTCTGCCTGGCCCTCCCCAACTCCACCCGCACAGGAGAGGCATCAGCCTCCAGCAGCTTCTTGGGTTTCCACCCCCCTGCCCCCCCCCACTATCGCTTTATGGGCAATCCAAGACAAGCTCCCTGTTTTTGGGGGGAGGGGGAGGGAGAGGGAGGGGTTCCAGCCCAGCAGCCGCCCATCACTTGGAGCTGACATCCAGGCTGTGCCACCTTGGTCCCTTCTTTGGGGTCCTGTTTCCTAACGACCCTCCTCTGCCCCTTGCCCCGTGCAGGCTCGTATCCTTCCCCAAAGGCTGGGGCCACCCTGGTGGTGTACAAGGACTTGCTGGTGTTGTTTGGGGGCTGGACCCGGCCCAGCCCCTACCCCCTGCACCAACCGGAGCGGTTCTTCGATGAAATCCACACCTATTCGCCCTCCAAGAACTGGTAAGGGGGCCTCCCGAGGCCATGGCAGCCCGCCCGCCCGGCCACCTAGGCCATGGCTTCTGCTTCTTGCTGGGCTCCTGGGAGGGGAGTGGCAGTGTTGCAGGTGCAGGTGGCCCGTCCCTGGCTGGCTGCCTCCTCGGGGCTTCATTCCGCCTCCCCCCCTTTCCCCGCAGGTGGAACTGTGTGGTGACGACTCACGGCCCCCCTCCCATGGCCGGCCACTCCTCCTGCGTCGTCCAGGACAGAATGGTGGTCTTTGGAGGGTCCCTTGGCTCTCGGCAGATGTGAGTCTCTTCTCGGGCCGCCTCCCTGTCCAGGCTGCCCCCTGCCCCCCCCCACCTTGCCCTCCTACCTGTCCTCACGGTGGTGGCCCTTGGTTCTTCCAGGAGCAGCGATGTCTGGGTGCTGGATCTGGAGCACTGGTCCTGGTCAAAGCCCACGATCTTGGGGCCCAGCCCTCACCCGCGAGGGGGGCAGTCTCAGGTAAACCTCCCCCCTCCCTTGCCCTGCACAGCCAACAGGGCCATGAGAGTAGTCGGCAGCCTGTCAGGCTTGGCCTGGGCTCCAGTGCCCCGCAGCCATGGATGGGATCTCGCTTGCCACGAGCTCCTCTGAGTCCCCCTTCTTCCCAAAAGGGTGGAGGCCTGTTTTCTGCCATGGGGCAGGGAGTCCTCGCCCTCTGACCCCAGGAGGGCCTGGGAGGGGGAGGGCTGTGCGATGGCCGGTGGCTTTTCCACAGAGCTGGGCCGGGTCCTTGGGTGACCTCTGGTGTTTCTCTCCTTCTCTTCCAGATCGTGATCGATGATGAAACTATCTTGATCCTGGGGGGCTGCGGGGGCCCCAATGCGGTGAGTAGGCAAAGCTGGGGACCCAGTATGGGCCGTGGGGTCGGAGAGTCTTCCCTCTGCCTCCTCCCTGCCAGGCTCTGGCCCAAGCCCCGCGCCCTCTTTTCAGCCAGAGGTTGGGGAAAGGAAAGAGGGCAGCTTTAAGAGCTGACAGAAATGTGCACGGGGGGGGTGGCGGCTTCCTGGGGGCGGTGGAGCGGAGGGCATTTTTCTCTCTCCCCTGCTTGTCCCACGAGCGCCTGCCTGACCTCTCCCGCTGCTGGCCATCCATCCACAGCTCTTCAAGGATGCCTGGCTGCTGCACATGAACCCCGACCTCCCTTGGAGGTGGCAGCCCCTCAAGGTGGAAAACGAAGACCAAGGGGCCCCTGAGCTCTGGTGCCACCCTGCTTGCAAGGTAAGAAGGGGCCCAGCGGGGTGGGAGGCTAGGCCCTGTGCTGCTGAGCAAAGGGGGGAGGCTCTTTCGCTCCACCCCCTCGATGGAAGAGGGCCCTCTCCCCAGGGGCGGCGGGGGCTGCTTTGAGAGGAGCGGCTGCCTGATGGCGGCTGAGCTCTGCTCCTCCGATGGGCCTGCTGCCCCCCCCCAGGTAGAGGGAGGTGGCTGTTCAGCAGCAGGGGCTTTGGCAGTGGTGGTGGGCGAGGTGGCCCCCTTGCACCCTGTGAAAGACGAGCCTCTGCAGGGCCCCCCTCTCCCCCCTCCCCCTCTTCTTCCTCCTCCTCCTCCCAGGTGGGGCAGTGCGTCGTGGTCTTCAGCCAGGCTCCAAGCGGGAGGGCGCCACTCAGCCCCAGCTTGAACTCTCGCCCGTCTCCTATCAGCGCCACCCCACCGGCCCTGGTGCCCGAAGCGCGAGAGTACCGCTCCCAGTCCCCGATACGGACGGCGGACGAGGCCCCCTGTGTGAATGGCCGGTGGGGCACCCTGAGGCCGCGAGGGCAGCGGCAGACTCCCTCGAGCTCTCGGGAAGGGAGCCTCTCCCCAGCCAGGGAGGACGGATTGCCAGTCTTGAATGGTGGCAGCGGCGGCGGCAGCAGCAGCAGTGGGGGCCTTTCTCCCGGCCCCACGGCCCTTCTTGGGGGTAGGGCCTCCCTGGACAGCCCCACCCAGGCCCTCTCTCCTGGCACCCCCTCGGCCCTGGACGGCTGCGACACGAAGGTGGGCGGCGTTCCCCTGGCGCCACGGAGGGGCTCCCTCCCAGACCCTCGGGACCTGCACCTGGCTGCTGTGGATCTCAACTGGGAAGCCAAGCCCTCTTCTCTGCTTGGCCAGCTGGACGCCGGGGCGGAGAGCAGGACGGTTGGCTGCCTGTCCCCCGGGAACCCTCCGGAGCAGACAAATGGCCTACACACCCCGCCCGCGGTGAGCAGCTCTTGGGCCGGAGCTGTTTCGCCAGGGGCTCTCAGGAGGAGCCTGGAGGCCGTGAAGGCCCTCTCGTCCACCAAAGCGCCCCCTGCTGTGGCCGTCCGCAGCCCCTCCTCGCTCCCCTCCCCATCCTCTCCAGGCAGCCACAGGGGGAGCAGCAGCACCACCACCACCTCTGCCAGCACCGCTCCTGCAGGAGTGGAAGCGGCAGCGGCAGCAGCAGCGCTGCCACAAGGGGTGACTCCAGCTGGCCCTCGTCCTGCCTCTGCCCAAGGGGACGGGCACGCCTTGCCGCCCATTGCCCGCCGGCTGGGCCACCACCCGCCCCAGTCCTTGAACGTGGGCAAGCCGCTGTACCAGAGCATGAACTGCAAGCCCATGCAGATGTACGTGCTGGATGTGAAGGACATCAAGGCCCAGGGCCGGGTCCAGTGGAAGGCCTTCAGCGGCAGTGGCACCTCCTCCTCCTCCTCCTCCTCCTCCTCCTCCTCCTCGGTGGTGGGGCCTCCGGAGACCAGCCTGCACACGGTGGTGCAGGGCCGGGGCGAGGTGATCATCTTTGGTGGCCTGATGGACAAGAAGCAGAACGTCAAGTACTATCCGAAAACCAACGCCTTGTACTTTGTGCGAGCCAAAAGATAATGCCCGCGAGCTCTCCTCCTCCTCCTCCTCCTCCTCCTCCTCCTCCGGCCTCTCCGTGCAGCCTGTGCGCCCCTTCCCTTGGCCCTCTGTGGGGCAGGCTATGAACTTGACCTCCCCTATCAATAAACGCATCTGAGCAAATGGCAGCAGCCCCGCCACCGCCGCCGCCGCCGCCGCCTCCCAGCATGACCGGGTGGCTGAGCGCCTTCCGAGAGTCCTCCGAGAGTCAGAGTGAGACCCGCCGAGGCAGGGGTGGGGAGTGGGAGCTCAGCCTCCCCACCCTCGACCCCCACCGCGTGGCAGCCCTTTGGCCGGCACGGGGCTCTCTGTAGGCAGGGAAGCAGTCAGGAATCCAAGCCAAGAAGAGGTCAGTGGCTCCTTTCCCAAGGCTCCCTGCTTTGGTTCTGTCCCCCAAGTGACCTCACTAAGTGGGGGGCCCTGCGCCTCCACACCCCCACACACCCCGTTTCCATCTTGTTTTTACCCTCTGAGAGAGGCCGGGCTGAAGATGCATCAGGCCCATTCTTGGGGGCTTCCCTGCCTGTGGCCCAGCCCCCTGAAGAAGATGGGTGGGCTGGGGGCATATCCCAGGTGCAGAAGGATTTGGAACGGCTGCTGCTCCCGGAGCGCCCTTGGGTTGGGGGGGGGTGTCTGTCCACAGGCTCCATCCCACGGCAGCTTGGCCTGCAGGAGGCCAGAGGGCTTGGGGTTCTGGGGAGGCAGCACATGGAGCCCCAGCCTCTGTTGGGGGAGGAGGGGCTGAAGGGAAGGGCCTTGCTTCTGCAGGCAGGGTTGCAGAGCTCACCTGATGGAGAGGTGGGGGGGGGTCCTGGAGAGTGGAATCCTCCTGGGGTGAGTTTGGAGCGATGAGCAGCATGGACTGCCCGAAGGCCTCAAGGGGGATGAGGGTCGGTGGGTGTATATGCCACCTAGAGCGGCTGGCTCCCTGCAGCTTCCGCTGCCTGCCGCCGGTCTCTGCTTGCTCTCTGAACTGGCTGCCTGGCCTCTTGCCCTCTCAGCCAAAACTACTGGGGAGCCTGAATGTTGAGAGAAGACTTCTCTGGGAGAGGTGGCTGGCCTCCCACGTGATCCGAGGTGGGTGGGTGGGTGGGGGCAGAGGGAGCACCTTTGGCCCCACAAAGCAAACCCTCCCATCACATTAGCCTGCCATGGAGATGCTTGTCTGCTCTGGGGTCAGTTAGTCCTCTTGCCACAGTTTGCCAAGGATGACTGGAACACATTCAGCGCATTGCGTGCCCCCTGCCACCGCCACCGTTTTATTCAGGGAGGCCTGTGTGGCAGAACAATCTTTCAAGGCAATTTGACACTCGGGCAGGCTGACTGTTGATTGCGCTGTGGGCCCTTGGTAGGAAGTCCTTTCTCATAAGAACATAAGAAGAGCCATCATGCTGGATCAGGCCAAAGGCCCATCTAGTCCAGCTTCCTGTATCTCACAGTGGCCCCACCAGATGCGTTTGGGAGTGCATGAGACTAGATAGATATCTGTCTTCTGATACCACTCCCCTGCATCTGGCCCTTGAAGTACCCTGGTTTTAAGCCTAGAGATTACACATCTCCATCATAGTTTGTAACCTGTGATGGACTTTTCCTCCAGGAATCTGTCCAATCCCCTTTTGAAGGCATCCAAGCCAGATGCCATCACCACATCCTGTGGCAGGGAGTTCCATAGACTTAACAACGCGCTGGGTGAAAAAAATATTTTCTTTTGTCTGTTCTTACTCTCCCAGCCCTTAATTTGAGTGGATGTCCCCTAGTTCTGGTATTTTGTGAGAGGGAGAAGAGCTTCCCTCTCTCCACTTGACTCATGCCCTGCATTATTTTGTACATCTCAATCATGTCCCCCTTCAGGCGCCTTTTTTCCAGACTAAAGAGCCCCAAATGTTTTAGCCTTTCCTTATAAGGGAGGTGCCCCAGCCCAGTAATCATTTTAGTCGCTCTCTTCTGCACCTTTTCCGGTTCCACTATGTCTTTCTTGAGATGTGGTGACCAGAATTGTACACAATACTCCAGGTGGGGCCTTACTATTGTTTTGTATAATGGCATTATAATGTTGGCTGTTTTATTTTCAATCCCCTTTTTGATAATCCCTAGCATGGAATTGGCCTTCTTCACCGCTGCCACACATTGGGGAGACACCTTTATGGAGCTGTCCACCAACACACCAAGATCTCTTTCCTGATCCGTCACGGATAACTCAGAGCCCATGAGTTGATAGATGAAGTTTGGATTTTTTGCCCCAATATGCATTACTTTACATTTGGCTACATTAAAATGCATTTGCCATTTCGTAGCCCATTCCCCCAGTTTGGAGAGATCCTTCTGGAGCTCTTCACAATCTTCTCTGGTTTTTACCACACAGAAAAATTTTGTGTCACCTGCAAACTTGGCCACCTCACTGCTTATCCCTGTCTCCTGGCCAGGCGTGCTGGGGGAGAACAAGGCATTCCCCCCTGCCCAGGTGCCTCCTTTCTTGCACTCCTCTGGTTTTCCTGCTCACGCCCCATGGTGGCACATGAGACCTGATCCCCACCAGGCAACGTGACCCAGTTCCATGGCAGTAAAAACTTTTGCTTTGGGGTAAGGGCTCTTGCCTTATTTTCCTTCCCCACCCAAAAACACTGGGGGTGAGGAATACACACACACACACACTGAGCTCACACACACACTCACTTAGCACACACTCATCTCAGCCATGATGGGTTAGGTGCATTGGAGAGGTCTCCTTCCTCCCTGTAGTTGTTTGGGGCCCTCATCCAGTTATAGGAATGGAAAAGTGAGTGTCTGTGATATTTGAAACTAATATGTAAATAAAACTGTGGAAAAAACGGTATCCCATAATCTGAAACATTTTTAGAAATTTCAGCAAACAAGGTACAAAAAGGATTTGCTGCCTGCACTTGGTTGAGCTTTGAAATGACCTAACCTTGTTGTGCTGCAGGCATCCTGTTCCCTAGAGAGAGACACAGCCTGCCCTGAGGGCCAGGCTACTTGGGGCTTTGAGCAAAGGGATGCACGGTTGCAGGCCTGGGGCTTGTGGCGCCTGCCCCTGGGGAAGTGGCCGAGACCCACGAAGGGGTCACACACACACACCCCACTCCTGCCCGAGTTTAGTCTCGGAGGGGAGGGCTAGGAAAGCCCCCTGGGAAGCAGCCAAGCCAATGATGGGCAGCCTTCTTCCCCAGGGACATCCCTCCCCTTGCTCAGCGGGGAGCGCGGGGTTATGCGTGTCCTCATCCCAGGTGAATAAAAAGGAGCCCAGGTGGGCAAAGGTGGCACGGGCATCCTTAATAGGCCAAGAGGCTCTTTCCTCCTCCTCCTCCTCCCCCCCCCCCTTTAGCAAGCCTACACACCACTGGAGAGGCTGCTCCTAGGTGGCCGCCGGTGCGGTGCCCTTGTTTCCGAGCAGGGAGGGAGGGAGGGAGGGGGCAAAGCAGGCCCAGTGATGGTGAGACCAAAGGTTGGGGGCTGGATATGGTGCCAAGGGCAGGCAGACAGGCAGGCTGGCTGGCCGTGGGAAGCTTCCCAAAGGATGCCCGGGGCACGGCACCACCGGCTGGTTCCTTCGCAAGCAGCGTTGCAGCCTCTAGTGCCAATGGTGGTGTGTGTGTGGGGGGGAGTGGGGCGCCTCGGGGGGGGTGGGGGGGTGGAGGGGCGCCTGTACCGGTGGGGGGGCGTAGGATCGCCGAGCGCTGGGAGGAGGCGAACCCTCATCACCGCCACTCCGAGGTCCTGGCCCCGCCCCGCCCCCGCCCCTGGCGCAGCTTCCTTCCGGGTAGGGCGCCTATCAGGGAGGACTGCTCGTCCGCTGCGTGATGACGTCAGGCGCAAGTAGGGCGGAAATGTGTTCAGGGCGAAGGCGGCCGGGCGGAAACCTCTCTGGATTCCGCCGCGGCGTCCCTGCGGGTCGGGGGCCGTTATCGGGGCGCTGGGTTGGGGTTGGGGGGACCGGGTGCCCTTTGACCCCCCCTCGGGAAGCGCGGCACGGCCTCGGTTGGGCCGCGCGAGAGACGCGCCCGCCGCTCCCTCCCTCCCTTCCTCCCTCCCCTCCTTTGCGAAGGTGCTCCAGGGGGCCCCCTTTGCAGCCGCTCGAGCCCCCCCCCCTTCCCTCTTGGCGGGGCGTTTGTCCGCTTCCCTCACCCCACCTCACCTCACCTCACCTCCCCGCCACCTGGGGCTGATTCTTTTGCTACCCTTTGCAGGAGGAGGAGGAGGAGGAGGAGGAGGATCGAGCGATGGAGGCGGCGGTGGTTCCCGCGGGGTCCGTGCTGGTGTCCGGCTGGCACCGGAGCCAGGAGGGCAAGGAGTACTTCGGAGCCCTTCTGCGTCGAGACAGGCGCCGATTATTTGGTGAGCAGGTTGTCCGGGAGACACCCTCCCAAAGCCACGTCCGTCCCCCAGCCCCACTTCTGCGCGGACTTCAGGGCTGTGAGTGGGAGATGTTCATTTTTAAAAGTGCATTTCAATGTCAGAAGCCCAGAAGCTGAACTGGCAAACAAGGTGGCTCTCCAAGCCTTTTGGGACTGCACTTTACATCATCTCCCCCCCCCCCCCAATCACCTTTATGCATAGGTAGATGCAAAATTCACTTCAACACCATCCCCAGTCACAACCTTCCAGACTTCATCTTTTAAAATGTTATGACACTGCCGGCTTTAACCTTTTAGCCAAGTTTTAATGAGCGTTCATTTTTGGTCTCTTTATTACAACAAAAACAAAAAAATATATAGGGAAAAGGTACATGTCATTTTTAAAGACAACCACAGGTTTCAAAACACAGCTGGCTTAGACTGGCTTCCCGAGTCGTGGAATCCCAGAGCTGGAAGAGACCTCGAGGGCCATCTGGTCCGACCCCCTGCCATGCGGGCACCCGCATCAAAGTACAGTACTTGCGACAGATGGCCATCCAGCCTCCTCTTAAAAACCTCCAAGGAAGGAGACTCTAGCACTCTCTGTGGCAGCATCTTCCACTGCTGGACAGCTCTAACCATCAGGAGGCTTTTCCTGATCTTCACATGGAATCTCTTTTCCTGTAGTTTGAAACAGTTACCCTGAGACCTAGTCTCTGAGGCTGTGGAAAACAAGCCAGTCCCCTCTTCAATATGACATCCTTTCAAATATTTAAACACGGCTATCATTTCCCCTCTCAACCTTCTTTTTGTAAGGCTAAACCACTCCCAAATCCCTAAGCCGTTCCTTGTAAGACATTTCTTCCAGGCCTTTAACTATCTTGGTTGCCCTCCTTTGGACTTGTTTGAGGATGTCAACATCCTTTTTATATTGAAGTACGCGGAACTGAACAGGGTACTCCAGGTGGGGTCTGACCAGAACAGTCCCAACCAGATCCAGCATCCGCTTATTGTGGGTTTTTTTTCTTTATCACGGGTCAAGTTGGGTCCTTAACCCCCGCGGTAAGTGGGCAATTACTATACTGTCACTTCCCTTGATTTAGATACTATGCTTCTGTTGATACAGCCAATAATTGCATTGCCTTTCTTGGCCTCCACATCACTCTGCTCGTGTTCAATTTGTGGTTGTTTATTTTTTCTGCCTAGATGCAGGACCCGACATTTCTCTCTTTTAAAACTCATTCTATTTGCTTTGACCCAGCACTCTAATCTGTTAAAGCCATTTTGGATTTTTATCCTATCCTTTAAGGAATTAGCCACCCATCCCAATTTGGTGTCATTTGCAAATTTAATCAGTCTACTCTGTTCCTTCATCAGGGCTGCCCAACTTTGAACAGTCTGAGTTCTACCTTTTCTGGCCCAAAGTGCCTGAGGGCTACTACATGAAAACTAATGTTAAAAATATTTTTTAAATATATTTTAAATATTTTTAACCTGCCCGGCAATTAAGATCTAGTCAGGGAGCCCTTCTGAAAGAGCCATCCCTTAAGGAGGTGAAAGGGATGGCTTGCAGGAATAGGGCTTTTTCAGCAACTGCCCCCAGACTATGGAATGCCCTCCTACATGAGACTCGCCTGGCGCCGACGTTGATAACATTTCAGCGCCAGGTAAAAAGCTTCCTATTCCAAGTTTTTTAACTAATGATTGTGGGCCCTGATGGCAATTTTAGTGGTGTGTTTTTAATGTATTGTATTTATTGCATTTACATGTTTTATTGTTCTAATTTTATTGTATTTTGATGTTTTAATTGTTTATTCTGATTGTGAGCCGCCCAGAGACCTTTGGGTGGTGGGTGGCATACAAGCTAAATAAATAAATAAATAAATAAATAAATAAATAAATAAATAAATAAATAAAATTCACAGGAGGCGATTCCGTTACTGCCTGAGAACCCGTGATGTGCTGCCATTTTCGCTTCTGTACCCCAAGCTAGCCGTTCGCCTTGGCTCCCAGGTCGTCCTCCCTTCACACCATCACCAAATTGGACAGGTGGCCTTGCTCACCATCACTAGCCCAGTTCCTTCCTTCCCACCCTCCTCTCCTTCCTTCCACCCTTCTTTTCTTTCTTTCTTTCTTCCTCCCTCCCTCCTCCACTCCCCTTTCTTTCTTTTTCTCTCTTCCTCCATTTCTTTCTTTCTTCCTACCTCCCTTCTCCTTTCCTTCCTTCCTTCCTTCCATTCTTTTGTCTTTCTTTCCTCCCACTTTTCTGTACTTCCTTTTCTTTCCTTCCTTCCTTCTTCTTCCCTCTTCCTCTCCTTTCTTCCTTGCTCATTTTCTTTCTTCCTCTCTCCCTCCTTCCTCCTCTCGCTTTTCTTTCTTTCTCCCCCCTTTCTCCTCTCCTTTCCTTCTTTCTTTGTTTTCCTCCCTCCCTCCCTTCTATTCTTTTTTCTTCCCTCCCACTCTTCTGTCCTTCCTTTCATTTTTCCTCCCTCCCTCCCTTCCACCTCCTCCCTTCTTTCTTTTCTTTCTCTTCCTCCTTTCCTTTCTTCCTTCCCTCCTACTCCACTTCTTCCTTCTTTCCTTCCTTTCTCCTTTTCTTCCTCTCTCCCTCCCTCCTCTTTTCTTCTTTCCTTCTTTTTCCCTCCCTCCTTTTCTTTCTTCCTCCCTCCTCTTCTTGCTTTTCTTTTCTTTCTTTCTTTCCCTTCTTCCTCCCTTCCTCCAACCCTCTTCCTCTCCCTTTCCTTCTTTTCCCCTTTCTTCCTCCCTCTTCCTCCCCCTCCTTTTTTCTTTTTCATTCTTTCTCCCTCCCTCCTCCTCACCCTTCTTTCTTTCTCTTTCTTTCCTTCCTGTTTTTTCTCTTTCTCACTCCCCTCACCCTTCTTTCCTTCTTTTTCCCCTCATTTCCTTCCTTTCCCTTTTCTTCCTCCCTCCTCCTCTTTTCTTAGTTTTTCTTTCTTCCTCCCTCCTCCTCACCCTTCTTTCCCTTTTCCATCCCTCCTTTACTTTTCTTTTTCTCCCTCCTCCTCTCCCTTCTTTCTTTCTTTCTCTTTCTCCTCACCCTTCTTTCCTTCTTTTTCCCCTCACTCCTTTTCTTCCTTCCTTTTCCTTTTCTTCCTCAATCTTCCTCAACCTTCTTTCTTTTCTTTCTTAGTTTTTCTTTCTCCCTCACTCCCTTCTCCTCACCCTTCTTTCCTTCTTTTTTCCCTCCCTCCTTTTCTTTTTCCTTCTTTCTCCGTCCTTCTCCTTCCTTCCTTGCTCATTTTCTTTCTTCCTCCCTCCCTCCTCCTTCTTCCCCTCCTTCCTCCTTTTCTTCCTCCTCCCTCCCCTAACTTCTTTCTTTCTCCCCCTTTCCTTCTTTCTTTGTTTTCCTTCCTCCTTTCCTCCCTTCCTTCTATTCTTTTTCTTTCCTCCCACTCTTCTGTCCATCATTCTTTTCTTTCATTTTTCCTCCCTCCCTCCCTCCATCCTCATCTCCCATCTTTCTTCCTTCCTCGCTCCTGCTCTCCCTTCTTTCTTTCTATCTTTCTTTCTTTTTCTCCCTCCCTCCCTCCCCCTCATTTCCTTCCTTCCTACTCTAATTCTTCCTTCTTTCCTTCCTTTCTCCCTCCCTACTCCTCTCCCTTCTTTGCTTATTTTTTACCTCCCTCTTTTCCTTCCTCCCTCCCTCCATCCAACCCTCCTCTCCCTTCTTCCTTCCTTCCCCTTTTCTTCCTCCATCCCCTCCTTCCTTTCTTTTCTTTCTTTCTTTCTTTCTCCCTCCCTCCTCCTCTTGCTTTTCTTTCTTTCCCTTTTCTTCCTCGCTCTCTCCAATCCTCTTCCTCTCCCTTCTTCCCTCCTTTCCCATTTCTTCCTCCATCCTCCTCCCCTTCTTTCTTTCTTTTTTCTTTCTTTTGTTCTTTCTCCCTCCCTCCTCCTCATCCTTCTTTCTTTCCTTCTTTCTTTCTCCCTTCTTCTCTCCCTTCTTTCCTTCTTTTTCCCTCCCTCCTTTTCTTCCTTCCTTACTTACTTTTTTCTTCCTCCCTCCTCCTCACCCTTCTTTCTTTTCTTTCTTTCTTAGTTTTTCTTTCTTTCTCCCTCCCTCCCTTCTCCTCACCCTTCTTTCCTTCTTTTTTCACTCCCTCCCTCCTTTTCTTCTTTCTTTCTCCCTCCTCCTCTCCCTTCTTTCCTTGTTTCTCCCTTCTCCTCACCCTTTTTTCCTTCTTTTCCCTCCCTCCTTCTCTTCTTCCTTCCTTTCCCTTTTCTTCCTCCCTCCTCCTCACCCTTTCTTTTCTTTCTTTCTTTCTTTCTTTCTTTCTTTCTTTCTTTCTTAGTTTTTCTTTCTCCCTCCCTTCCTTCTCCTCACCCTTCTTTCCTTCTTTTTTCACTCCCTCCCTCCTTTTCTTCTTTCTTTCTCCCTTCTCCTCACCCTTCTTTCCTTCTTTTCCCTCCCTCCTTCTCTTCTTCCTTCCTTTCCCTTTTCTTCCTCCCTCTTCCTCACCCTTTCTTTTCTTTCTTTCTTTCTTTTTCTTTCTCCCTCCCTCCCTTCTCACCCTTCTTTCCTTCTTTTTCCCTTCCCTCCTTTTCTTTTCTTTCTCCCTCCTCCTTTCCCTTCTTTCTTTCTTTCTTTCTTTC